>CAUYPK010143340.1:0-33609 GCA_963574355.1 Loris lydekkerianus
TGACGGGTAAGACTGAAACTGCAAGAGCAGGCAACCTAAGACAGGGGCTATGTTTTTCCTCCATACAAAAAACAAAAGAGGGAATTGTTGGGCCCTGCCATGTGCCTGAGGCCTAGTGCAACTTCCCAAGCCTGACTAGAAGTAGATCCATCAAGCTACTTCCGCGTAGCAATGACTTAGGAAGGCCCAGCCTGAAACTGCCTCTACCTAGATACAGCCAACGTGGTACCATGCCATTGGCCCAACCCTGTCACGCACTTCATCCCCCGCCTTCTTTCCCCACCCCTTCCCCACGCTCTGTATAAGCGGCTGCTTGACGCAATAAAGTTGAGTTCCTGCTTAAAAAATAAATAAATAAAATAAACAAACAAACAAACAAACAAAAAAGATATAGGAATTCCAAAATTGGACATCTCCATGCAAAAATTGAAATTGAATCCTTCTCTTATGCCATACAAAACGCCAATTCAAAATGGGATAAAACAGGACCTGAAACTTCTTGCAGGAAGACGAGGCCCAATGGAGAGAAAGAACATGCAAACACCATATTTAAGAGGAAAAAGGCTTTATTCAGCTAGTGGAACTTAACAACATAGAAGAATGCAAAATGGCCACACTCCCCAACTGGCTAGGTCTTTCCCTTTTTATCTCCAGTCAAAAAGTTCCAACTCACAGATACCTTTCTCATTGGTCAGTTTGAATCAAGCAGAAGATGCTGTTCCAGCCCACACAGAACTACAGGATTTCACAGAAGTGGAAATTTCCAGATCCCAGGAAGTTAAATCTACAAATTCCTAAGAGCTGAGTCACCATGGAGAGGACCCTGCAGGTGTATCCTTTGGGTCCCCTGGAGAAGACCTGTTTTCTTGGACCTCACCCTTCCCAGATATCCTCTCTCAAAACTATGAACCCCCTGGAAGAAAATATAGGAGAAAAACTCCTGGATATTGGTCTCCAATACATTTTTGGATAGGAAACCAGGAGCACAGGAAACAAAAGCAAAAATTAAGTGGAATTCCATTAAACAAAAATTTCTGCAGGGCAAAACAAAAAGTCAACGAAAGGAGAGGGCCAACTAAAGAATGGGACAAAAATCTGTAGCTCATGCTCCAGTAAGGGGTGGATATCCAAAATATATAAGGAATTCATACAACTCAATCACAAAAAAATGTTATTAAGAAATGAAGAAAGGACCTGAACAAATATTTTTCTAAAAAGACATACAAATGGCCAATAGGTATACGAAAAGATGCTCAACATCACTAATGGGGAAATGCAAATCGAAGCCACAGTAAGATCTCACCTCGTGGCTGTCAGGATGGCTGTTGACAAAGAGTCAAAAGTGGGGAAAAGGGGACTCCTGGGGCATTGTTGGTGGGAATGTGATTGGTAGAGACATTTGGAAAACAGAATGAAGTCTTCTCAAAAAAAAAATTAAAAATAGAACTACCACTAATAGTAGTAGTAGTAGTAGTAGTAGTAGTAGTACTAGAAGTAGGCAATCCCACTTCTGGGTATATTTATATACATTTATATACATTACATACATTTCAAAGGAAATGTAATCGGTATGTAGCAGAGAATCTGTACTCCTGCGTTCCTTGTAGTACTAATCATAATAGCCACGGCTGGAATCAACCTAAGGGTTCACTGACAGATGAATGGATGTAGAAAATGTGAGATATACAGCAATGTGCACACAAGGGAATATCATCTAGCCTTAAAAAGAGAAGAATCCTGCCATCTGCAATGAATGGCTGAACTTTGAAGACATTATGCTGAGTGAAATCAGTCAGACACAGAAAGACAAGTAGTGTGTGGTCTCCCAAACTTGTAATAACAGAGAGCAAAATGGTGGTTACCATGGTTACCAAGGGTTTGGGGTGAGGGGGGTTGTTGGAGAAAGCATACAAGTCTTCAGCGATTCCATAAGTGAGTATTGGAGGTCTAATGTGCAGAACTATAATTAATAATACTATAATTAATTAATATAGCTCTAATTTACAGAACTATAATTAATAATAATATATTGCATAGTTGACATTGGCTAAGGGTATCTCAAGTGCTCTTACCACAAAAAAATGTAATTCTATGAGGCAATGGATATGTTCATTATCTTGATCATGGAAATCATTTTGCAGTGTAGACATGTATTATTAAAACATCATGTATGAAAAATAAAATAAAAAACATGATATGTATATGCTAAAGACATAACAATTTTTGTCATTATACTTCAATAAAGTTAGAAACAAAACTCCTAAACCCTGCAACTATTTCCCTCCTCAAAATCCCACATAGGAATCCCAACATAAGAGAAAAATTTAAAAGATAGAAATATTTGAAGAAACAAAGCAGATGCACTTTGCAAAATTAAAAGAAGACAAAAGAGCTCAGGTATAAAGTCTTGGCATCAACAAGCTGCAGCTGTGTGAGAAGTAGCCTCCCACTCTCAGGCGCGTGGCATTTACTGTTCCCGCCAATAGTTGTAAGTGCTCTGAGTGTTTAGAGCAGGCAGAACTGAACATTTTTAAGTATATCATGATGGTGTGTGTGCAGACAATTGTGAAGAACAAAGGCATATTTGAGTGTTAGGGGCATAGGACTTAGATCTTTTGCCTAAATGACAACCACCACTACCTGTTTCTCTAAGTTCTAAATCAGTGTTTTTCAACCTTTTTTTTAATCTCATGGCACACTTAAACCTATAGTTAGGTTCTGTGGCACACTTAAGTTATGTTGATCGAAAAAAAAAAAAGAGTTAGAAAAAGAATACACACCTTTTGAAAATAATTTAATTAATCTTTAAAATTTTTCATGGCATACCTAAGATTCTCTCACAGCATACTTATTGAAAATCACTGGTCTGAAGCCTGGAATTACTGCTTCAGTTTGGTAAAGTGTGTGCATCAGCTATTGGTGCAGATGTGCTGCATAACAACCTACCCTGACCGGATGGGGAGACACAGGACGCTGAAATTACCAGATACATGCATCTGCAGGGTGATTGCAACTTGGCTGGCCTAGGAGCTTGGCTATGTGGCTTTAGCTCAGTGTGACACAGCTGGCTTCACCATAGGGGAAGGTAGGTCTGGCCCACATGGATACTGGAACCCAGATCATGTGTTCCAAACTCAGTAAGTCTATATGAAAGCATGCTCAACCAGGACCAATGAGATAAATGATAAAAATCAAGTCAATCTAACATAATTATCCTCCTATTCCACTAAGAAAGAATAACTAGGCTGAAGGCAAAGATGCAAAGAAGCAAAGATTGTGTCTCTCTGCTCAAATTCCATCACCTGGGATCCTAGCTGGTGAGAAATGCACACTCTCAGGGCTCACCCCAGGCCTCCACATCAGCACCCAGGCATTTTAAGATCCCAGGCAGTTCACATGCACACCAATGTTCTGGAAGCAGGGATGCAGTGCACTGGTTTTCACACTTGGCTGCCTATTGTAATCTACAGGGGGGACTTTAAAAATCATTGGTTTTTCAGATTCTTTTCCCGAGATTCTAATTTTATCAATGAGCCTGGTGTGCAAGAAAAAATGTGCAGAAAAATTTGAATTATGAATACGTAACTAGTGATTAGCAACTTGGCAATAAAAAAATCAAAATTGGTATATAGATTTACATCAGTTTCCCATCTAGTCATTTATTACACAGAAATACTGATACAGGGGTCCCCCATTCATGGCTGGGCAGGAGACCCCAGTTTTCCTAGGCCTGGGCAATCAATGTCATGAAGGGAATGCCCTGGTCTTTTGCCCCGTGCGGCAGGGACTGCATTCATCCATATGTTGTAACACTCATTAACATTGAAAATGTGTTTCTATTTGCCAAGTCCTGGCCAAGTGTAATTCTCAAGACCTGATACCCCTAGACAAAGAGCCTATGCAGAGACTCACCACTTGGGTCTTTCCCTCTGACAAAAGCTCTGGTGCTTTTTAGTCCTTTATATTCCTTTCTAATAAAATCCTATCTTACCATTGATCTGTGGTCCTTGGGTTCATTCCTCAAATCCCTGAGACCAAGGAGAAATTCCAGCAACAGTACTAGACTGGCCAAGCTGGGTCCAGGAAGTATCCATCTGTGAGTGTGAAAAATAGAGGCATACACAGCTGGGTACTTTCTGGGCAGCCCTTGCACTTGTGTGATTTCACAAAGGACCTGGAAGACTGTTGCTTGCTACGGTACTATTCTTAATGGGTGAGAATGAGAAACCCAATAATCCATCAAGGGGAGAAAGTCCAGTTGTGACACAGGGCATTCACACTCCACAGTGCTCGGCAGCCTGCCTGGCAGGTGCGTAGCCTCATGCATCTCCTGTAAATTGCCCCTCCTCATGTTCTAGTCCTCACAACCTGGAATGAATCCCCACCTCTCTGCCCCTCCAGGAGCTGCTGAGCACTGATTTGGGATTCTTACAGAAAAGCAGCATCTCTGAGAACCCAGTGGGATCATGGCTCCCTCCTCCTCTAAGGCCCAGGCCCAGCCCAGGTAGGCTGTGTGATGCTTGTCCTGGCTGCTGCCTATAGCCGTGGAGTGCAGAGGCCAGGTGTTCACAGAAGTAGGGTCATGACACAGTGGGAAGGAGACTCTTGAGGGCCCCTCCACTCACGGGCAGAGCAAGAGGCACTTGCCCACTGCCTGTGGCCTTCTGATTGCTGCAGGGACCGAAAGGCCAAGGCTGGCAGATGAGATGCCCTCACCAGGGCAGGGCACAGGTGCTAGATTACATCACAAAGTGTGACTGCCCTGCATTGTGTGGACTCAGAAGGCCAAGCCAGACCAAATATCAGGATATGCAGAGCCCCTGGCTGGGGTGTGGGCACAAACAGGGAGTGCTGGAGCTCCTGGAGAACTACCGTGGGAGGCGGCTCAAAGCCCACCTCCGTGAAGAGGTAGAGGGTGTCAGCAGAAGCAGGCTGGGAAGTCGTGGCGGGCTGGGCCGGGGAAGCTCAGGGGCAGCGACTGTGTCAACTCACATCTTATAGGACTGAGAAGCAGGTCACCAGCGGGGCGGTGACAAGAACAGGGGTAGGTGTAGATACATCCAGGTCTAAGTGGAGGGCAGTTGTCCCTAGAAACACTGACCAGGAGGAGGAGGATGCTGGTGGCAGAGGCTCCTTCACTCATGTCCATGGGTGGGTTTACACAGAGAAGGGCTAGAGGGTGGCCCTAATGGCTCTGTCTTGAATCCAGCTGGGCTGATGCTGAGAGAAGGAAGCGTGTGGCCACAAGACCCTTGATCTACAGCGGCGGCAGCAGTGGGCCACTGCCCACGCCCTGCACCACTGTAACTCCAGCCCCAGGGAGACGAGGAGACTGGCCTGTGCCTCCTGACGGGAACATGAGCGCAGCCTGGTGCCTCTCCTTGCTCTTCCTCACCCTTCCTGTGGCCCTGGTGGCTGGCACAGACCCAGGGGAGAATGAAGTGATGGTGTTGAAGAACTTTAAACCCATCAACGCCTCACACTCCAACGTGAAACAGTGTCTGTGGTTTGCCATGCGCCAGTACAACAAAGAGAGTGAGGACAAGTATCTCTTCATGGTGACCAACGTACTGCAGGCCCAGCTGCGGGTAAGGTGTTCTGTCCATGCAGTGGGGTGTTTGCGCATGGCAGAGACTGAAGCCAGGCTGAAAGAGTGGGCTGTGGAGAAAGTGCTGACCCACAGAGCACACATCACTGCAGGGCATGCAGAGCTCTGTGTGCTCAGGCTGCTAAGTGCTTTGCACATACTAACTCACTTAAACCAAACTGCAAATCAAATGTTCATGTGTTTGCTGGGATTAGGAGACAAACTGAGTGCTGTGAACATTTTGTAGTGATGCTGTCACAGGACACGTGTAAACCCATCCAGGCAACACGGAATGTGGGGCTGGAGAGAGACACAGAGTCCTTTAATTCTTTTCAGTCCAACATTTCTTGAGTGGAAGGGGAGGTGTACTGATTTTCTGTTTATAAAAACACGGCCTCTTCACAAGGCTACCAGTTGCCCAGCTCAGCTGATTTCTTTCTATAAACCTACAGCTGTTCTACTCATTAAAGACTCAACAGAGAACAAGACAGACTCAGGCCTGCATTGGCTGTGGGCTGAGTGAGTGGGAGGAGCTTTGGGTGGGGAAATCCCAAAGGGTGGGCTATTTTACAGGAGTTTGAGGAGTGAGTATGGGAGGGGCTCTCAGCCTATCAGGCCCACCTGAATCGTAGCATTGCGAGCCCAAGGGAACTGATGTTGTGGGGGCCCTATCCTTTCCCCTATCTTTTGTTGCACATATAGCATGCCCCAGACTTGGGGACAGACAGTGAAATTAGGTCCTGCCTTCAAGGAGGCCCTAAGCCAGAGAAGAGCCTGTGCCCAAGTATCTTGCTGCAGGTAGCTTCTGGGGGTGTCACTTGTAGCAGGGGGCATCCCAGGCCTCCCCTAAAGATTCTTCTGGGAGGGGGGAAGGGAGGAAAGGGGAGAAGAAGTCAGAGTTATTTTTGTGTTTACTAATGCTTTTAAAAAAAATAAAATAAAACCTTTTCCGGTAAAATTGCATATCGCTAATTGACAGATCACACATTGTCTGGAATACATTGTTGATGTTGAAATCACCCGCAGCAACTGCAAAAAGATTCCAAGCAATGATGAAAACTGTGCCGTTCAAGAAAACCCTGGGCTGAGAAAGGTAGGTGCATGCGACAGTCTGCGACAGCCTTGAAGCTCTGAGCTTCAGGCAGAAAATATTGGGGCCTCCCAGCTCCTCTCTTTGAGGTCAAGATCATTCCAATCATTTTATTTGATTGCCAGTGATTAGCCCCAGATTGGTCAATTCTGCAGCCTCAGAACAGAGGACATGGGGCCACAGGACATTGTGGAATCCTTGGACCTTTCCCCACCCTTTGTCCTAGGGTCAGGGTGTTATCAAGGCCTCTCTCACCTCAAAGACCCTGTTGACTATGGCCTTTTGATGCAGGAACATTCACTGACACATATGCCCTGGAAATCTGTCCTTTTGGGCACAGACTATCCACCCACTGTTCACAGTTGCTCACCCGTGTACAGGCACAAAAAGCAATTCATTAATTCACTCATATAAACGTGCTGAACAGCAGGCACTAGGTCTGTTCTGGGTGCTGTAAAGTAGCCATGACTTGGCCGGACATTGTCCCTGGCGTCCTGGGCTTTCCATCGATTCTTGCTGGGATTATCATGGATTTCCACAAAGGTCAGGGAAAATCCAGAGACTCCAACTGAAGGGCTGACTTGGCCGACCCAGGGAGTTTGGCATCAAGCTTACATTTCTTGGTCTCAGAGTTGGGAAAGATTTCAGACTGTTCACCTGAGTGCTTAGTCTGAGACTGAAGGGATCCCCAGATATTCTGTGGGTTTTCCCAATGGGTGTATCTTTGCCCCTTTCCTTATACTGGTGGTCTCCGGTGTGAGCAGATACCGAGTGACCTGGGGGTTGATTGCCCCAGACAGCTGGGTGCTACTTGCAGAGTTTCTGATTCAGGAGGTCAGTAAATGAGGTACACAAGTTTGCATTCTTAGCATGTTCCCAAGTGGGCTGCTCCTGCTGCTTGCAGGGGTCCCCCACTTTAGGAGCCATGGCTTTCCACATGGCACGGCACAGGAAGTGCAGGCGCAGTCACCAACATTGCTCCCATTGCGTTCCATGAGAACTTCCTGCTGCACACTCGGCTTGAACAAGTTCTGATGTCCAGTAATGAGGCAGTAGATAAGACCTGTGAGCAGTGAGCAGGCCTCATGCAATCTGACCTGTCATGTTTGCTGATATTAGGACTGTGGCTATTTTAAATGTATATTTTCTCCTGTTGTTTTGGGGAGGATTATAGGAAAATTGTTGTTTTGGCTATTCGTGGAAAATATCGAAGAAATTTAAAAATTGTTTGCTGGGAGCCCACTTGTGTCTAAGATTTCTGTGACTCTTCTTGGTTTTTAAGGCATAAGTTTCTAAACACACATTTATCAATAGTGAAAGCTTTCTTTCTTTCCAAATCTTTGGGATAATGCTGAAGAGTAGTATTACTGCAGTTTTTCCTTGTTCCTAGCTTTAATGGAAACAGCTCCAATATTTACACTCTATAAATATAAATTCTGTTATATTATAATAGAATATAAATAATAGATTTATTATATCATATTATAGAATATATTAGAATATAATATATAGATATAATATAACTATATTATATTCTATGTATATTACATTAAGAGCTGATTTCTGAAGTTGTTTCAATTTTCTGAAGTTGTTTCAATTTTACCAAAAATTATTTTTTCAATTAAGAATATTTTCTTCTAAAAAAAAATATATATTTTCTTCTGGGTGGCACCTGTGGCTCAGTGAGTAGGGTGCTGGCCCCATATACCGAGGGAGGTGGGTTCAAAGCCAGACCTGGCCAAACTGCAACAAAAAATAGCTGGGCGTTGTGGTGGGCACCTGTGGTCCCAGCTACTCCGGACGCTGAGGCATGAGAATCAGCTAAGCCCAGGAATTGGAGGTTGCTGTGAGCTGTGATACCACAGCACTCTACCGAGGGTGATAAAGTCAGACTCTGCCTCTACAAAAAAAAAAAAAAAGTATTTTCTTCTATTAAATATTGTTTTAATATCTACCAAGTATATTGCATATTTTTCTTTTTTGATCTATCAGTGTAATTAATTAAAATAATAGATTCTCTAATATTGAGCCATTCTCTCATCTGGAATATGGTGTGTGTGTGTGGCAGTTTTATAAATTTATTTAATTGGCAACTCTTGTCCACATCGGCTGTAGGTTTTTGAAAATGGTTACATACATAACCAACATATTGAGTTTCTTTGAGGAACCTTGATTCTTGGTGTGTTTTCTGGACACTCCTACATGGCTGTGTCCTGGGACACTTTTTGCCTTTTGGCCTGAACATTTTCATTGTTGTGCACATCTTTGTTTCTATTTCTTTCACTTCTGGATTTCTTTAAGTGCTTCTTGAAGGCTGCTCCCTGGCTGCTTAGGAGTGTTGGTGAAGGCCCTGGCGCAGAGATGGGTGTTCGGCTGTTATCCTTCCCATTCTCCTTTGCAGAAGTCAGTCTGCTGGAAAGGAAGAATGTGGAGGGTTCTATCTGCACTTGTTATTTAGAACACAGTGGGAGTTGAAGGACACTTTTTAATTTAGAAATTTTGCTTTTATATGTATTAACTACTCTCAAATTCTCCTGATGCCCAGAATCACTTGGAGCATGAGGTGAACACGTGCACACACACACACGCACACATGTTCCCCCCCCCACATGCACACACGCGCACCCATGCATGGATACACACATTGATACATTCATGCACGAGTTCCACGGCCTTATCCCAAATCCGCTGATTCAAAATTCCCAAGTTAAAACACCCACATATACTATAGGCGTGTGTCACCAGGAAAATCTGGGAAGCACTACTTTAGGAACACTAATGAACTGTCTTTAATTTCCTAGTTTTTTGTTTACAACCTTTGCTCTCTATTTACTGTGTAAGTTTGGGCTATAATTTATTTCTCAGTTACATCTTGACTTCAGGATTTTGCCAGTGTGGTAAATGAGAATGAGGGATTCCCATTTTTTTTCCTGTGTTGTGGGTCAGTGTAAAGACCACAGAAGCTTTTAATTCACAAAGTTTGATATAATTTGCTTAACAAAACCATCTCTATTCAGTATTTTTTATTGCATGTGTCCAATACTTATCAGGGACTAAACATCCTTCTGATTCCATCTACCTCTTAATTCCTGGCAGTGCCTCACCTTTTCTCTCTACCCACCTACCCTTCTATTCATCACATATAGAATACTTTATTTGCCTTCTCAATGATATTTCGAAAGAGAGAGGAGGGCTTTCTGGAACAAATGATATGCTAGGCCCTAAACCTGTTGAATTGCTCTGCTTCTGACTTATTACTAAAACAAAAAGCTTTAGTTTATATCTAATATAGAATTGCTTTATTTACATTGTAGGATCTGTTAAAGAGAATTGAAAATAAAGTCAAGTTTACATCTAATCTCACAATGAAATATTGTGGTTGTTAATATTTGTTATCCACCTGTGGTTAGCAGGGCGCAGAGGCCCCTGGGTAACTGCTGGTGGATGTGATGTCTGCAGCCTCCAGCTCTGCAGACTCCTGGGATTGTCCCTTGAAGGTGGTGACCTGTCTTCTAGTAGTAGGACAATTTCTTTTTCTTTTTCTTTTGGTACACTACTGATTTTTGTTGTTGTTCTCTTTTTCAGAAACAAAGTTGTAGCTTTTTGATAGAAACGCTCCCCTGGAATGGTGAATTCAATTTGACGAAGAAACAGTGTGAAGATGTCTGATGGTGTTGGACCACCCCTCCGACCTCTGTATCTACCTGTTTCTGTGGAAAAACAGCAACAGCAGAAAAGGGACTGCTCCCAGTGTGCTTTCTCCACACACATCTCTCTGCCTGACATTTGTGTTTTAGATTTAGTATGTGGGGATGGAAGATGGGCTTGTCCATTTCCTCTTTCCTGGCATCAAGGGTGGCCACTCAGCTTTAGCCAGGTTGATGGGCTACTCCCAGGGACAAGTTTGTCACTGGGCAAAAGAATACAATGAGGTCTGGTTCCATTCTCCAGGGGAAGTCAGTGAGGAGTCCCTTTCGATTGGGTGTCTTTCTCTTCCAGAGGCCTGGACCTGGTGGGTTCCTTCTGGAGGCCTCCTTTGGCTGGAGGCTCCTTCCTGTCAGAGAGTACTGGGCAGACAGGTCTGGGCTGGTGCCCCTGTGGCAGAACCATCAACCCTCCCCTGTGGAGTCTCTGTGAACATGCATCTTTGTGAGGATTCATGTTTCTTCCTATGTGAATGTAAACAGTGATCTGGAGGAGAGGGTCAGGAGGCACCTCTTGAAGTGTGAGCTGCATCGCACCTGGGTGTGTGCGTCTGGGTGGGGTGAGTGGGGGCCCAGAGCCCTGCAGCTCTGCTCCTTTCCTAGCACTGTGGTTCTGCAGCCTGAGCATGTATCTGAAGGGGGATTTGGAGAAGGAGGTAGCTGGAGCAACAGAAGGAGGTGGATGTCTCTGGAAGGAAGTGTTCACTAAAGATGGTGCATCTGGTGGGGAGAGTTCGATAGCTAGAGCTCCTGCTCTGCAGGGTGACTCGTGCTGGGGACTGCACGCATGACAATGTGAACAGACAACACCCTGCACTGTGCACTTAAAAATGGTTACAATGGTAAATTTTGTTATATGCATTTTATCACAATTAAATATTTAAAAAATTAGATGTGTCTATTTTAAATATAGTGTTGAGTAGGATTCAGGAGGCCAGTTGTATTTCAAATGTACCCGAGCAGGGTAGCAGGGATTTCAACATTCCTGCCCCAGACGGCATGAAGTCGTGAAGCTCAAAGGCAGTTTTTTTTCTGGCCAACAGTGTTTTATGGCTGGAGACCCCTGTTGGAGCCACGGGGATCAGTGGGCTTTTCCTCGGCTGCTTATTCCCTGGAAGCTCCTGCAGGTGGCTCTTTCTTCCCCATCCCACCATCTGGGGGCCCACCTTGCTTTCCTCTGGTGAGGCACCACTCTATTCTGGTCTCCCTTCTCAAGACCCTTGCCCACCTACAGGACCAGGACTGGGCTCTGAGGCTTAGTTTTACATGCCTTGAGTTTAGTGCATGTATCCTGATTGAAAACTATTCCTTCCTGTGGGCTAGGAGGTCTCCATCAAGAATGACCTTCCCCCCCCCAGACATATGTTGTGATGATCCTCGAGGAAGAGTGGACACAGGGAGACCCGGCCTTTGAGGGGCTGGCAGGAGCCGGATCAACACTTAGCCCCTTGTGGCTCTTCTTTGTTAGACGTGTGGAAATGTCTTAGGAAAGACTGCATTTTTAGGAAAACATCTCAGAATTGTCTTTCCTCATGGACAGCTGGACAGGGACCAAAAGGTCCCAGATGTCTGGAGAAAGCAAGCACCAGACTGAATGTGAGATCCTGGACGAGGTGGAGGGGCCTCCACCTGTGCGGGGTTCAGAGACGTGCCTTTGTATGCACATGTCTATTATTACGCACACTTGCATTTATATTAATGTTTTATTTAACTTTATCCCTTTCCATTTTTCATAATTGCTTTCATTTCATTTATCCTGTCTGTAAACATGGCCCAAGTGAGATGAAATGCAAGGCAGGTCTCACTTCCCCATCTGGCATTTAAGGTCCCGTTTGCTAAGATGTTACATGTATACATGTGTACAGGTGTGCGCACACACGTACTCATAAGCACACAGCCTTTCCCTGCCCTTTCCAGAGAGGAGTCCACTGCAGCAGGACCTGTGGCTTTGCTTGGTTCTCTTAAAGACTCACCTTGGAGACCCCTGGATGCCAGTATTGTCTGGGCCTGGGGCACAAGAGGCCACGGAACTTGGAAAGGGGAACAACCAGACTAGCCATGTGGCCTTGGATGCCACGAGGGCTCAGGACTGGCAGGGAGTCTGAGCCCTCTGCTCTGTCCTCACCCTTGTGGGTGCATGGCCTGCCCATCAGTCAACCCCACAGCCTGGTGGGAAATGAGGTCTGTGACAGGAGCCTGGAAAGACCAGGTTGGCTCCCTCGGGAACACATGGACAGCAGCAGCCCACAGGTCACAGTCACAGCCCTGGGGAAGAGCCAGTGGACTGCGCAGAGTGGAGTGGTCCTGGTGTTAGAAGACATGAGCGCTGCTCAGCTCAGCTCAGCTCAGCTGATTCTTATGTGTTGGGCCTTTGCCACCTGACTTAACCCCTGTGTGCTCATCATGACCTGGGACAGCATCAGGACTGCCTGCCTCCCAGAAGCACAGTGGCTTCAGAGGCAGTGGGATGGGCCTGTTAGTATTTCCCATATGTATGTGAGGAAGGCCCTTGCCTTTCTAGTGGTTGGTGCATTTAGAGCCGTGTTTTCCACCCTTTTTTTTTTTTTTTTTATCTCCTGGCACACTGAATTTATAATTATGCTCTTTGGCACACTTAAATTACATTGATTAAAAAAAAAAAAAAAAGTAAATAATGGAATGTACTTTGCTTTGAACTTCTTTCATAAATAATTTAATTAACAATTTTTCAAAATTTTCATGGCACACCAGTTGGAAATCACTGATTTAAACCATCAGATGGGTAGTGTCTGCAACAGTGTCAGGGATAGACAGTCAACCAAACCTGGGGAGCCCACGGAGTGTGTGGTCAGCAGGGGGCTCTCCAAGTCTTCAGTACCCTCCACTGCCAACTCTCCTGGTGGGGCCTGGCTCTGGGAACCAAGGGCCCAGTGAAGGGGCCTGCCCTACCCTCAACCCTCTGTGATTCTGTTAAGAAAAAGTTGACCTGAAATTTGGAAAAAGGGAAGGGTCAATCAGCGTGAACTTTTAATGTTATTCAATATACCCAACAATGGTGGTGGAATTTTTCAGGGACTTGCAGCTCTGTTTGGTCTTTGTTTGATTAAAGCCCAGACTCTAAAGCAGCTGTTCTGAACCTGTGGGGCTCGACCTGCAGGAAATGTATTAAAGGGTTGTGGCATTAGGAAGGTTGAGAACCACTGCTCTAAAGTTACAGGTTAACTTGTGGGACATCTTGTCAAGAGAGATGGCAGTGATTTACAACCATCAGTAAAGGTCACCCAGAGGCTATGGTTTTATTGCTTTCTGTTGCTTTCTAGAAACTGAACCAGTTTTGCAACTAACCTGGGATTTCCCCCAACATTCTTTTCCATACCCCCTGTGGGGCTCTCTTTGCGGAGTTGAATAATCAGATGCTTGTTTGTTCTGTATTTGCAAGGCTATCAGGCTAACAACTTGCTAAAAACTAACCCTCTGACAATTTCCCTGAATATCTTCCATACTCCAGGGCATCAGTGTGGGGAGAGGGCTGTGGGCGTCAGGGCCCCCACCACCTGGGAAATGCTCAGGGAGCGATCCCCAACCACTTCTCCCTTAGCAACGTTATTTTCACCTGTCAGAAGTCACGGAGCCCACGTGTATTTTGTTATTGACAAGCACAGTTTTTCCTCTTTAAGGCTGAGCTCTACCCCATGTGTTAAGATTTATGCAATCTTGGTAAGATACTGTATAAAGAAAGCTGTTTCCA
Source organism: Loris lydekkerianus (assembly GCA_963574355.1). Lineage (NCBI taxonomy): Eukaryota > Metazoa > Chordata > Mammalia > Primates > Lorisidae > Loris > Loris lydekkerianus. Next base: position 14,109 of record CAUYPK010143340.1, read on the forward strand.
GTCCAGTGGCCAGCTGCAGCCAGCAGCTGTGTCAGTCCTCCTGACACCGTCCTGTCTCTTGTCTTGTGTTTTGTTCGCATGTGTGTCTCTTTCTCAGTTTCCCACCATTTCCACTCAGGTCAGCTCTCCCCACTTGTGCTGGGTCAAGAGAGGTTACTCTCTCATGCAGATATGCAACACATCAGGTTCCTCCCATGGGATCCGGGATCTACTGCCCAGCCTCCCTGTGGGGGAGGTCAACACAGGGACACTGAGGTCTCCACACAGGCCTGTCACTGGCTATGGCAGGGACAGGGGTCAAAGACACAAGTGACAAGCACAAAGGTGTCCTCTAGTCAGCATAGCCTTTGAAGGACACAGCCACCAGCCCCTTGTGTAGGGCATGGAGACTGGGGGACACCAGGGAGTCCAAAGGAAGGGACCCTAAGAGCCTGCCATGGAGGACAGCACATGTACAAACTCTGACCACTGCCACCACTGCCAGATAGGAGCTTTTTGATTGCTAACTTAAGGTGTCTAAAGGCAATGAAACGAGCAATGTGCCCTTGGAGCAATAATCTTTACTATTTCTGTTTCCAAACTTCTCAGTTTCTTGCTCTTACTAACACATCTGCAGCCTCAAATACAGAGACCTTTGGGTGAGCACCTGTGGACACCAATGGTGGCATCTCCATTGGCCGACATGAGCCAGCTTTCTGCTTTGCTGACCAGGCTTCTGGGGATTTTGTCACTGGCTCCATGGCTGGTGGTTGGTCACTTAGGTGAAGCTGATAGAATTTCAGTCTGACAGCTAAAGACTCAGAAATTGAGCCCTATACCAGAGGTAAGGTGACAAAACCTCAGGAGCATGGAGGTAAAAGCCATGTTTGATTGTGAAAATTTGCCTTGACTTTAGTTTTGGATGATAGCAACAGCACTGAAGCATGGATGGAAGCCTCCTGAAAGCCAGCACTCCCTGTGGGGTGTGTCCAGAGGACTAGCCCAGGTGCAATACTTAATGGGACCAAAGGTTTGGGACATAGCCTCTACATGTGCCATTACTATTTTAAAAGCAAAATTATAAATAAACAAGAAAGGGTGATGGAGGTATGTGCTAGAAAAAAATTAGTTATCCTTATGGTGATATTTCCCCCCATGATAGAGAATTTACTAAATCAGGAGTAAATGGCTCCTACTATAAATTGATTCCTGAAAATGAAAGAAAGAAAAATGATTAACCTGCTTTTGTGGGGAAAAAAGGACTAATCATGGAGGAGGGAGATAGGCTATATCGGGCACTGAAGAAAATCAGAGTAAATATAAAAATGTTAGGGGCAGCACCTGTGGCACAGAGGAGTAGGGCGCCAGCCCCATATATCGGAGGTGGCAGGTTCAAACCCAGCCCTGGCTAAAAACTGCAAATAAATAAATAAATAAATAAATAAAATATAAATGTTGGTAGTAGGTTGTAATGAAACAGAAATATCAGGCAGCACTCGCATGCTCAAGAGGGAAATCAAAAGGACTGACTCATGCCTGTAATCCCAGCCTTCTGGGAGGCTGAGGTGGGTGTGTTGCCTGAGCTCACAGTTTTGAGACCAGCCTGACCCAGAACAAGACCCTGTCTCTAAAAACAGCCAGGCATTGTGGCAGGTGCCTGTAGTCCCAGATCCTTGGGAGGCTGAGGCAATAGAATTGCTTGAGCCAAGAGTTTGAGGTTGCTATGAGCTGTGATGCCACGGGACTCTACCAAGGGCAACATAGTGAGAGTCTGTCTCAGCTCACCCAAGCTAAACCAGGACAAACAGGGACAGTGAACTAAAGAACCAGAAAGGGTGGCTTTTATCAACAGAGAAAATGCAGAGTCCTGGATTTTATAATCCGTGGGATGCTCACAGAATCCATAAACTAAGCTCAATATGTTGACAATTCCATGATGGATAAAGATATGCCAAACAACTGCTCATTAAAGAGAGAGAGAGAGAGAAATCAGTGATGAACATCAGGCATCATGGAATTAGGTGAAGAGCGGTAGGGGTGAAACAGAATCATTTTTCTAGAAAACATTCTCTAAGACACCAAGGAAATACAATAAAATGACACTGAGTGACACATGATCAAAATACTTTGGAAATGAGAAAAACCACAAACAGAGTAGAAGACTGAGAGATCTCTTTTGAAAGTAGGAAAAAAAAATTAGGCTACAGATGAAGTGGATAAAATGATGGAGGCATTTTGTTTCCTAGGTATTATGCCTACAAATGAAGATGGTCTCTAACCCACCAACAGGGAAGGAAGTTAGGGAAAGATGGAGAAGTGGAAGGGCTGAGCATGAGGGGCGGCCAGCAAGGGCCTCAGACAACCTGGGCAAAGCCGACCTGGGGGTCGCAAGCAAAGCATGTTGGCCTGTGCCAGGCACTTGGCTGGTCAAGGAGGGTGAGAGCTGGAAGTGACCTTTGGGCCATGCACATCCTTGCTGGCCTCAGTGAGTAAACTGTAAGTACAGTTTGGGGGACTGATGGCTGGTCTGGAGTGGGTTCCAGGGAGGACATCAAACTCTGACACTTCTTTAGAGATATTTTGCTACAAAGATAAGGAAGAAATGAAACTGTGTATCTGAGGAATGTGAGTACCGTTTAATTATCAGGCACTGAAAAGTGACAGTATGTGATAGCAGTCACATCTCGCCACCACCCAGCTAAATATTTACCTCTTGAAGTTACTTGCTACATGAGGTCAAATAGCCACAAAACACCATGCATTGGACATAATAACTCATCCCCTGTAGTGTAACAACGTGTGGCCTAATCAATGTTATTTTTGTAAATCATTGAGAATTCCCGTTAAACAACTTTGTGACACCCTATTTCTTGTTCTCCCTTTAAAAGCCCCGATTGTAATAAAGATCAAGGCAACTTGGAATTGTTTTCCAGGCTGCTGCCTTCAACTGTGGCCCAGATAAACTCTCTGTATTACTTTGCCTCTCTTTCTTTCTTTAGGTTGATAAAGGAGACCAGAGAAATTCCAGAGAAGGGGCTAGAGTAATTTTATTTATAGATACAAATTTCTACCTAGAAAACACAAAAAAGTTGGGTGAAATATTAATGCATATATAGAAAACAGATGGTAAAAAATACCATTTATAACACAACAGCAACAACAAACATACATAATATAGCTAATAGCAAGCTTTAGAATAACCTGAAGGAGAAAAAACTTTTAGTAATGGAACAGAAGATTTGGCACAATGGAGAGACAGATCACATTCTTGATAGGAAGACTTAACATTATATGTGTCATAAGTACTAATTTTCCCCAAACTGAAGAGGCTTGTGGTTTTCCCCATGGATAGCCTTGGGAGGACAGAAGGAGCCTGCGGTCAGGAAGAGTCCAGAGTTGTATGTTTCCCTGTGATTCAGACTTACTGGAATGTCTGGAGCCATTTTGAGACTTGGCTGTTGATTCACTTTTTGGGGGTTGGGTTTCCTTAAATTCTGCATTTGAAGTTCTTTTGCAATTGCTGTGGATAATCTCCATATCCAGGAGGGGCCATAACCGACTCAGGGCAACAGCACAGTCAGTTTCCAAAGGCAAGATGCATTTTTGACTGCAGCTTCCAGAAAAGACGATAAACACCTTAGCATCGGCTAAGGGCTGCACAAGGAAAGGACCCCCTCTTGCCTGACAAGAAACTCTCAAGCCCAGGGGAAGCCCTGGGATGAGTCTGGAGTCTCCACAGCAGCCTTCCTCTGGCCAGCAGTGCGAATACGGTCCCTGTCTTGGGGGTGGGCACTCTGGGACAGGCACAGCTGTGGGACACAGCTGGAACTCCTGTCCAGATTTTGGCCCCTGAAAGGCATTTTCCCCCATATTGGTGCTAAACACATTTGTACAGAGATGCTTTGGAAAGGTTCATGGAGTGCCCACTGAAATTTAAATTTAAAAATATAGAAAAGCCTTCTCACTTCATCCTTATAAATATCTACCTCAAAACCCACCCAACTCTGCAAGAACAAAAAATGGTGAGGCTGAGTGTGGGCCGCACATGGTCTGGGTTTACAAGCACACAGATGCCTCCCCTGGGCTCCTGTAGAGACGGGACCTGAAGAAGCTGTGCCAGACGCATCGTTCTGGCCTGAAGCAGACCCGTGTCCTCAGCAGGTGCCAGTGGCTTGTGCTCCTGGTCAAGAGGAGCAGTGCTGCCCTTGATGCTCAAGTGCCCTCTTGATGTCTGTTTTAATCCTCCAGTAAGATAAATCTACTTGTGGGACAACTGACATTTTTCAAAGTTATTTACATTCCTCAAATTCTCTCTCTCTCTCTCTCTCTCTCTCTTTCTCTCTCTCTCTCTCTCTCTCTCTTTTTGTATAGCACTCCTCATTTTCCTCCTGAATAGCTTTTTAATTGTTGTTGCAAATAGAAAATTTCCCCAGTTGCTTATAGTTTGTATTGGAGAATGTTGTGATTTTATTATATTGTAATGTATTGGCACTTCTCTTACTTCCTGGAGTAATAAATGTGAAACATTCATGCATACCTCTGATGATAAGTTGAGGGGCTGTGAGGTAATGGGAAAATAACATGGACACTCAGGATATGTGGAGGGGCCAGGTGAGGATGCTGCACGAATGTCGTGAGCTTGATGCAGCTGCCAAAGCAGGGGGCCAGCAGAGCAGGGGCTTCCAAAGGCATCCCTGGCTGATTCCTGAGGTAAGGACATACTGGTGAGGGAGTGGATGGAGTTATAGTCACTAACAGGCTGACCTTAATGTAGGGAGATTATATGGGTTGTCCAAATGGTCCCCAGATTCCTTAAGAGATGAAAGAGGAAGGCAAGGGAGTGAGTTGAAGTAACTCAGTGTAAAAAGACTTGACTTGCTGCTGGCTTTCAGGATGGAAGACCAGGAGACATGAATGTGGGCAGCCACCAGAGCTAGAACAGGCAATCTCTTCATGAGCTGCCGAAGGAATAAGCCCAGTGACACGGCGATCTCAGCCCAGTGAGACCCTTTTCCTATTTCTGATGTTCAGAGCTGTAACGTAATGAACTCTGTGCTGCACACTGCCAAGTGGGTGGCATTTGTTCATAGTAAACTAAAACTAACACCCTGGGCTTGGCAACTGCTGCTTCCTTCAGCCCCCCAGGGCTGAGGGATGAAAAGTGTGCCCCTTGTGCTGACTGTGGGTCCTTTGCTGGTTCTCCTTGACAAATGATCCTGTTAACTCTTCTTAGGCACCTTGTGAGATGTGTCCTTGGTTTCCTGGCAGGGCCTGGCATGAGACAGGCAGCTGAGGGCACACATGGAACAGTTGCTGCCTCCTGAGTTCTCCATTCCAGTTGGTGCCAACTGTATTGGTCACACAGCAAAGCCAAATAGAAAACACCCTCTCCTCTTGAAGCCAGAGAGCTGCAGAGCAGGTTGGAAGCCTAATGCTGCTTCTTACTGTGTTTTTCCCACTCACAAAATTAGTTGTTCTTTTCTGCAGATAGAAGAGATAAACTTTTGCCCACTTCACCAGCCTTCTGCTGGGGCCAGACTGGCTCAGTGTCATGGGCCTCTGCTCAGGGGACACGAGCTGCTCCCCAGACCCTCCTGTGGCCTCTGCCTTCTCCTGAGGATGGGCCAGCTCAGAGCCTCCAGGAGAGGAGAGGAGACTTCAAGGCCTGGACAGCCCTTCTGTGGACCTGCTGGTCGTGATAGCTGACAGTGCCTCTGTGCTCCCACCCCAGCCCACAACTGTTGGGCCTTTCCCCAGGAGGCCTTCTGCCCTCTGCTCCTGCTCCACGGCTCAGTCATGCAGGGAGCATGCCCTCCCTGGGCTCAGCTCCCAGTGCAGGAGCTTTTTCCACATCACATACGTGCACGTGTGCTGTCCCACCCTGGGTCAGAATGCTTCCTAGTGACCAGCAGTCCCTCCCCCACCTTTCTCCTCACAGTTGGGTGGTTGTGGGGCAGGCTCTGGTGGTGGGAGGGGGAGGGTCTGCAGAGTGCAGGGAGACCCCCTTTGGCAATATTTCACCCATCTCTGCAGGCAGGCAGTGCCCAGCTATCAGGTGACCAGTCCTAGCTAAGAGCTTGCTTTCTCAGCTGTGTTTGAGCAGAGGGAAGAGTTTCAAAGCCTTGACTGGGCCATGGGACCTGGAAGTGAGGTCAGAAGTGTGGTCAGCTCTGTGGGAGCTCATGAACTCCTAAAAGGCAGGGCTTATAGCCAACCCAGAAGCAGCAGTGCCTGCCCTTAGCACACAGTGATGCCTGCAGTGGCCCCTCCCACAGCAGGGGACAGCCCACCTATTCACCCCAGAGGGGCTGAGCTGCCTCACCACCCTTCTCAGAGGAGTGCGGCCACTCCCTGTCTCAGCTGTGATGTATTTTGGCACTTATCTTTATGAGTCACTAATGGAGTCAGGCCAGGGCAAGAGGGGACAGATGGGAGAGGCAGGGAGGTAATTGACCTTGTCTCTGCCACCTCCTCCCACTGGCTCACTGTGTACCTTGTCCCAGATGAAAAGAGATGAAGACTGTTATTTCTGTGGTCACTTTTGTTCTGAGCTGACACAAAGTTTGATTGGTGCAACATCAAATTAGGCCAGGAACAAAGCAGAGACCATAGTGCTCTTGCCCAGAGAAAGGGGGGTTCTCAGATTGGAAGCCTGTGAGGGCTGGAGTTCCAGAGCCCTTCCCCCACCCCAGCTTTAGTCCAAGTACAGGAGGTGTGAGCATGAGCAGTGTCACCTTCCATCCACAAGGACAGGAATGAGAGTCGGGGGCCATGCTTGGGAAGACACCAGGAAGGGTTAAGATGTTGCTTCCTTGGCTCCTCAAGGGCCTTGTCCCTGTCCTATCCCACAGAGGCCCACTCCAGGGACACTGCAGTGACAGGCCCCAGGGGCCTTCCAAGGCAGCAGGCTCCCCCCAAGGGTGCACACATGCAGGGCACTGGCTTGCTTTGCTTCCAGAACCCTACTTGTTCTTCCTTGCCAGGCATACAATTGCCAGAGACTATAATTTATAACAAAGTTCCCAAGGATAGGATACCCATGCTTCCTTCTGACAAAGCACATTGTGATGGAGTAAGAGAAATATCTGCATGATCTTTCCCTATTTAGCAACAGCTGAGTAGGACATGAGGGCCCTGCTATTAGGAGATCTTTGAGCCAGACCACCTGAGCTGGAACTACAGATCATGTGATGCCATCTGCTAAATGACAGTGAGGTCGGGCAACCTTCTCAAACTGGGTCTGCAGTTGAGTGGTGCTGAGCCCAGGGCTGGTGCAGTACTCACCATGAGCCTGGCTGCACAGGGCACTGTCCTTAGCTATGGCTGCACTTGCAGCTTGATGTCTGCTTTGGGAAGTGTCCTGGGGAGGGCGGTAATTCAAAAGCAATAGAGCTGGCTGGGCACGGTGGCTCATGCCTGTAATCCTAGCAGTCTGAGAGGCTAAGGCAGGTTCGAGACCAGGCTGAGCAAGAGTGAGACCTTGTCTCTAAAAATAGCTGGATGTTGTGGTGGGCAGCTGTAGTCCCAGCTACTGGGATGCTGAGGCAAAAGAATCGCTTCAGCCCAAGAGTTTGAGGGTGCTGAGGTATGACACCATGGCACTCTACCCAGGGTGACAAAGTGAGACTCTGTCTCAAAAAAAAAAAAAAAAAAAAAAAAGCAATAGAGCTCCCTTGGGACAGACTTTATAGCCTCAGCTGCACAGCTGTTCAAGGGTCTTCTCTCTGGAACACAACATAGCTTCTCAGCCTCTTGGAACATCTTAGTTCCTACAGGTGAAGAAAGGCATTAGGTGGATTGTGGAGAGATTCTGGGAGATGAGAGTGGAGAAACAGAGGCTTGGAGCAAGAAGGAGAAATAAATTGCAAAAATAATTTTATTTGGGTAACTTTATCTGAGCCCTCCAACCCGAGGTGGCTCCAGAATTTCTGCAGAGGGCTCACCCATAGCATCGCAATGGGAAAGAAGTCAGAGGCTTGTCCTCACCTGCTTTTCCACGGTTTATATGAAAGCAAGAAAGATTTGATTGTCCACATGAAGTCGAAGGTTGGTGGATACAGCCTTGGGGAGGGAAGGCGCCCAGGTCCTCACCCATAATGTGGACTTCTGTTCCCCTTCATGTAGGCTGTGAGGCCCCCCCACACCAACTACCTGCTGGCTGTCCCCGCTCCTCACCTAAACCCTGCCCCACTTTTTGGGGCAAAAGCAATGTGTGTTGTTCCTGGGTTTGGTCTCTCTAGCCCCAGGCCTGGGACAGGGCAGCCTCCCTCATTCCTGTAGGATAATATTTAGAAATAAACATATCCTACATCAAGCACACAAAGTGAACTCAGTGTGCAACGATCTCTCTCTCCTCTGCCTTCTGTCACATTTTCTCTGATCTCTGACTTCCCTTTTTCCATCATAAGGAGTCTTGGATTTATGATGGGCCCACCTGGATAATCTGGGATAATCTCCCCATTTCAAGATTCTTAATAGTTATAGTTCTCAATGCATAAGAATTAAACTAATAGAAAAGAACTAAGATAGGAGAACCTCCAATTCACTAGAAGAGAAAGTCTCAATTCTACAATCATTGGTAAAGGGAAAAAGAAACAATAGAAATCACAATTAAAAGATGTAAACAAAACATTAGTAGACTGGGCGCAGTGACTCACACCTGTAATCCTAGCACTCTGGGAGGCCAAGGAGGGTGGATGCTTGAGCTCAGGAGTTGGAGACCTGCCTAAGTAAGAGTGAGATCCTGTATCTAAATAATAGCCGGGCGTTGTGGCAGAGGCCTGTAGTCCTACCTGCTCTGGAGGCTGAGGCAAGAGGATCGTTTGGGCCCGAGAGTTTGAGGTTACTGTGAACTATGATACCAGGGCACTGTACCTAGGGGGACAAAGTAAGACTGTGTCTCAAAAAAAAAAAAAAAAAAAAAAGAAAAAGAAAAGAAAGAAAAAAGAAAGAAAGAAAATAAAACATTCATGATCATTAAAATGTGGGTATGTTAAATTTCCCCATGAAAAGACAGGTAATTTCACATTTGTTAAGGAGCCTAGCTCCAGCAGTATTATGTTTATAAGAGACGCCTGGGAAACAAGAGGTCCGAGACCATGGAAATGGACAGGTGACAGCAGATCTCGGGAACTAGAAAAGATGCTTTGGATGTTTTAGAAAATGCAACAAGGCAAAAAGATGAATGAGCTGGCATACACTTTTAAAAACCAGAAGATAAGTATCTTTATAAATATTGCTCACCTGGACAGCCCAGGAGACTGGGAAAGGCTGCTGTGTTGAGGGGACCCATGCGAGCCACTCAGGAAGTCATGTCCCTACCTTTGGGCTCAGTGGCCCCTCCATGCACACTGTGTTCAGAACAGCCTGGCTACACAGGAGGCCTCAGGAAATATTTCTTGACATGCTAGTTAAGATGATTCATTTGGAAGATGTAGCAATTCTGAATCTGAATGCACCTCATTATACAGGCGCTTTAAAGTCCGTAGAGTAACCAGGGAACACTTCCCAGTGACAGCGGGAGTCTTTGCAGGTTCCTCTCATGGGAAGAGAGGGCACTTGTGGCCCCCAATCAGGAAAGGCTGGACAGGGTGGGCACCCAGGCTGCACCTTCCTCAAAGGGACACCTGCAGAGTCCACACCCTCCCATGAGGGTTGAGGTTCAAGGACTGATTTCTCAGAAGACTCCAGCCCAGGAGTCGAATTTGGAACAGACTGCGTGCTGAAGAAAATCCTGTGGGCAGGGGGGAGAAGGGGAGAAAGGGCAAAGCCCAGCCTCCTGTCTCAGCCAGGACCCGGGAGGAGGGCATTCCAAGCCTGAGACACACAGGGCGTGGGCGGGAGGGAAGCAGCCTCCCCACAGGTCTGCTTTCCTCCCTCCCGTTCCTCTTTCCTCTGTCCTCCCCAAGCAAGGTCAGTGGCCTCACCTGACTTCTTGTTTGGCCTCAAAACCACCCTCTTGTTCCTGCTTTCCCCCCCGATTTGGATGTCACTTTCAGGGGAATGTTTTTCTTTTTCTTCTCTCTTCTTTCATCTCCTTTACTTGCATCTTTGTCTCCTATCCAGTGGCCTTCATGTGGTCAACTATCCGCTGGCCTTCACGTGCAAATGAGGTGCAGTGAGGCTGCATAATGATGCTCAGATAAGGACAGACCACATGTGCAACAGTGGGCCCATAAGATTGTGATGCTGTAATTTGGTGTGCCTTTCGGTGTTTAGATACATGGATACTCGCCAACGTGTCACAGCTGCTTGCAACGGTCAGCACAGTCATGTGCTGTGCATCTGCAGTTGGCGTGCAGCCAGCTGTGCCGTGTGGGCTCGTGTGAGTGCACTCTGTGGTGGTCACATGATGGTAAGGTTGGCTAAGGACACATCTCTGCTTGAGATGTGAGGAGAGGGGACAGCGGGTACTGGTATATGTCAGTTGTCAAGTTCACATACGAAGCTTCCTGATTTCAGGAGTCAACGAACTGTGTATGTGGCTCACGTATTCTCTCCATTTCTCTCTGTGTCTCACACTTACACACAAATGAAGAATGCTTTTACAGGCCTGGGGGAGGTGCAGGTTGTTACCTTTGCACACTTGTTGACTATGGGATTTTTCTAGAATTTGTCCTAAGCAAGAAATTGGGTATGTACAAGGAGGTACAGTCAGAAAATGATCATGATATTGTAGATAATAATAGCAAATGATCAGAATGACATGTGTTCAGAAGAGGGGCCTGGCTAAATCAATGATGGGACATTATTCAGCCATCACAAGTGGAAAAGGTCCCCTATATATGAGATGGGCTGGGGTGACAGCAGACCGATGGGCAAATAAATAAGACTATTTCTGATATTCCTAATGAAATGTAAAATGGGGTAGTGGTCTTGGGATTGTTTGGCAAGTGGGGTGGGGTGAGGACACTTAAGACAGGTGCATCTTGCAGGTTCCTGACCCTTCACTTGCCCCAAATTCAACCTTTATGTTTCCTGCCCAAACCTGCTTCCCCTCCACTGCCCACTCAGGTACCTGCTGCCACCACCTGCTGCCTCAGCACTTATTACCAGGGGCTCACTGCTGACTCCTTGCTCCAGTGTGTTAGCTCAGCCAGCTCCACAGCTCCACACAGAAGATCACATCTGGAACCTTCCCTTCACACAAAATGGCCAGAATAGGTGCATCTGTGGACAAAGAGAGCAGACTCCTGGCTGCCCAGGGCTGGAAGGGGGTGGGGAAATTGGGAGGTGATGGTGGAGGAGCATGGGGTTTCTTTTTTCAGGCTACGGAAATGCAGAGAAACCTCCACAGCTGGCCACCTCCCTGCATTGACCACCTCCTTAAGTTGGGTTAATTTTCATGGACCAGACATGCATCACCTGTATGTGTGTGTGCAGTGGGCCTGGTTCCTTATGTTGACCACTTCCATGTGTTGACCAGTTTGTTAGAGTCCCTTGGTGGCCAACTTACAGAGGCTTTACCATATTCTACTACAATTGATTGTGGCTTGAATATGAGCCTCTGTTAATGTACTAAAAGTCACCGACTTATATACTTAAAGGGGTGAATCGTATGGTGTGTGAATTACTTTTCAGCAAGTCTGCATAAACTCCCTCCCCATCAGCCGTGAGCCTGGTCACATAGCCTTAGCTGCTGGCAGCCCCAGCTGCTCCCTGGCTGTGCCTCAGGAGACACCTGTTACCTGGTCTTTCCTGAAATCCTGATGATTTCCAGGGTCATGAGCAAAATAAAATGTTCCATATGTGCTATAATACTGGGGACATCAGTGCCTGGGTCCCTGCCAGCCCCATAGGAGACGGAGTGCATCCGGTGGGGCATATACTGACATTGGAGACGAGAGGCCTTGCCACCTTGCCAAGAGGGCAGGGAGGAGAAGCTCTCTCCTGACCCTACTCCATGGGGGCCTGAGACAGGCTCTAGGACCTCTTCAGGCCCCCCCCCTACTGCTCACCGCCCCCCCCCCCCCGCCCCCTTCCCCAGCCTCAGCCCTGAGGGACCCAGTGACTGTCCTGGTTCCCATCCAAGTCCATTACAGTGTTCAGTAAACACTAGGAGGAGGCATGGGATGTCTCCCTGCTGTGTGTATTGTGCAACTTCCTCCAGACATGCGGGTTCCATCCTGGACCCCAGACAGGAGGTAGAAGGTGGATCAATGGGGCAGTAGGAGCAAAGCCGGACCACAAGCTGATCGTTTCCAAACATTTGATGTGCGGCCAAGAGGTAAAAGGTCGCCTCCTGGGCATATTGCCTGCTCAAATTCTTGGCTCACTTTGAACCAAGGCAATTGAGGAAATTGTCTTTTGTTTGAATTTTAAAAAGGTTTTTTACAAGAGAGAACTTAACCCTTTGGCGGATGTCTTTGGAATGACCTATTCTGGAATAACCTTTCATCTTTTGATTTTGGGGGGATGTTATACAAAATGTGTGGCTGGATTTATTTTTTGTTGTCTTTTTCCTTTTCCTTTTGTGTTTTGTCCCTGCTTAGACAAGGCCCTCCGGTTTCGCATGCAGTTCAGTTTCAAACGTCTGAGGCAATTATGAGGTCTGATCAGCTTTGTGCTGATCAATATTTTATCTTACAAAGAGAAACATTAACTTCTAAACTTCAGAGCTCCCACATTGTCACCTTTGCCAGCCCTAAATGCAGAGTAGGGTGGAGTTCTGCTGTGTTACAGAGCCTCGCTCTGGCAGACAGGTGTGGGGATCTAGACACAAACGGGCAGGTCCCTCGAGGAGGGGGCATCACGTAAGCAGAAGCAAAAACTCACATGTGTGAACACGGGGAGGGGGAGCAGGCAGTAGGGTCTGTGCTGACTCATTCTTTGTTCACTGCTCGCCTTGCAGAAGGGCTCAGGCCAATGTGGCATAGCCAGCTGATGCCTTCTACATGGCATATCTGGTGGCAGCTCCAGGTCATCTGGTGCCCCCAGCTGCTGGCTCAGGCAACCCCATGGCCTCCTCTCCCTGAGGCCTCTTGGGCCCTGAGTCCCTGAGGCTGGCTCTTTGGTGCCTCCTCCCTGCCTGTGGGACCAAGGGCCACATAATGGGGCCTGGCAGAACAGCATAGAGATGACTTAGCTTCCAGCTGGGTCAGTCCAAAGAACAGAAACTTAAAAAGTCAGGGTTAAGGGGCTTCTGTGGCTGCTGGCCCTTGGTACACCCGTAACCTTTTGAGGGCCAGTGGGACCCTAGTGGGGGAGCCCCCCACTTGAGCAGCATCACAGGGGCTGGGCTTACCTCACAAAGGGGCTGCAGCTGTGACTGTAGCTCTACTCCTCTGGGGAATAGGGTCAGAGGGCAGCAGTGTTCCCAAGCACAGGCTGTAGCTGACACCCTGACCAGGTACAGTGGCATGAACTGAGTGTGTTGGGGACGGAGGGCAGCCAAGGGGGTCAGAGCCAGTCAGCACCAGTGGCCCAAGACAGCCACCTCAAGGTCCAGGAGCCAGGAATGTTAACTGGAGGTGGGTCTATGGTGTGGGTGTGTCAGGGGACCAGAGTGGCCTCCAAGTACCTCTGGGGGAGTAACCTGGGACTCACAGAGCAGGGACACTTCACACTACAGTTAACTGCTTGAACCTCACCTTCGTTAGATAAAAATAGAGCATGGAGGGAGAAGAAGGATGAGGGGCACCTCAGGACATGGGCAGACCGGCAGAGGTGGGGAGAACTGCACCTGACCCAGGTCTGTGCCAGCACGTTTCCTGCTCCCTCGGCATCTGCTCTTGATGCAGGTGCAAGTGGGGTTTGGTGGACCCCAGGGAAGGTTTGACCAAGGGGTCATGCACTTAGAAAGTACACTCATTCATTCACAAGATAAAGGTTTCCCTGGGCTGTGTACAGATCCAGTAGCCTCCTGCACAGCTGAAGGTTTGATTTGCATTTCTGCGACAGACAGCATGCTTGGGTCCAGACTGGTGTCACCAGAGGATGGCCAGATTAAGACCTCATGAATCTTCTGGCTGCATGCACCTCATGTATGACTAGTGCCTGATGGAGATCTGGTGTCTTAGGTTTGCCACCATGTTCCAGGCTCAGTTGGGATGTGCTCTGCTTTCCACGTATCTGTCATTAACGTGGCTTATGAGTTCTGTCTGTCTCTCAAGCTACTTGCTTACTTGCTCCCTGTGCTTGGCACATGTTGGCCAGACCACAGCTTACAAACTACATTGAATTATCTCTTAGTAGAACTGGATATCTCCAAAAGCAAATGCACATTCCACGCTGTTTTCACGTGTGCACATCCAGTAGATCGGGTAGTGACAAGGCGAAGGCCCAGCCATGAGTGGACACCAGATGGGGCTACCATCAAGCAGCCCCAGCTTTTGGTTGACTTCTTCATGGCGTTTTCCTCCTGTATGGAAGTGGTTGTCATCATTATGTGGCCCCATGGGATGATGGAAAGAGATAATGTGATGAGCTGTGGGGCTCTCTGAACCCCATCTTTTTAGGTTGTTGTAGAGCCTCCATTACACAAAATAAGATCAATTAAATCACTGGTCAGTGGTGCTGACCTCAACTCTCACCCCTCTCCAGTCTCAGGATGAGCTGACTCTCTAGTGACCTGGCTAGTTCCTCTGGCAGCCTCCATCCTGAGGCTACCTAGGCGCCAAGAAGAGTCACCTCATCAGCAGAAACTCAGGTATGGCTGAAAGGGACCTGTTGTCAATGGCAAAAGATGCTCCTGTCACCCCTCGGTCATTCAGGGAGTTCCCAGGGTTCTAGGCGCTCTGTGGGGATAAAGACAAATGAGCACTTTTCATGCAGCCGTGTGTTCACGGTGGTGCTAACAGATGCTCCTTCCTTTCAGCCCACAGCAACCAAGAAGAGCCAGGGGCAGGGTCTTGCATCTTCATAGGCAGCCAGGCCCAGTCCAGCCCTGGAAGGACAAGAGGCTCTTGGCTGTGCCCCTTTGGTTGAGGTGCCATGGTCAGACTCTGCCAGGAGCTGCTGCTCCTGGTGGCCACTGCGGCCCTTGTGTCCAGAAAAGTCCAAGCTGGGGGCTCTGCCAAGGTGGTGAGGCCATTCCGGGACATCCCCAAGAACTATGTCTACGTGCAACAGGCACTCTGGCATGCCATGAAAGAGTATAACGAGGCCAGCGAAGACAAGTACAGCTTCAGGGTGGCGGAGGTCCTGAAGGCCCAGGAGCAGGTCGGTGGAGCGCTTTCTCTTTGCTTTCTCTTCCCACCGTTAGCCAGACCATTGCCTGTAGGTGGCTAGTGCACCAAGGGGTAGGAAGCACAGCTGGGAGACTCTCCTAGCCAAAACACATTAATTTTAGGGATTTTTGAAGGAAAATGGATCACATTTCATCCTTCATTCTGGGATGACAAAAAACATAAAATATTGGGGCAGTGCCTGTAGCTCAAAGGAGTAGAGCACTGGCCCCATATGCTGGAGGTGGCATGTTCAAACCCAGCTCCAGCCAAAAACTGAAAAAAACAAAAACAAAAACAAAAACAAAATAAATGTTAATAAAAACATAAAATAAAATTGGTTATAGTCACATAAAAAAGTAGAGGTAAGAGCCCAGAAGGCAGCTCCAAGAGGCTGAGTTTAGGGCCATTTGATATGAGCCATGGGAGGACAGGCCCTAACAGCACAAAGGCCCAAACTGCCAGGAAGAGGAAAATGCCAATTCACAGACAAAAAATAAAAAGGCCTAGTAGAAAATCACACCAGTTGCAATCACCATGTAATAACTAACTCAGGCAAAGATCATCTGGGACTGCTGGGTGAGAGAGTGTTTGGGGTGAGTCCCTGCAGAAATTGTTTGTTTATTACAAAAGGGAAAAGAGGCCCTTATAATCAGGAAATCTGCTGACCGCTGCCCTCACCAGAGGCTCATGCCCCTGCCTGGACAGGCTGGCGTCACGTCACACCCTTCTCCCACCAGTGTGGTCTGCTGAGTGTTCTTGCCCAGAACATGCTCCCTGATGGAATCAGAGAAACAATTAGATGAACCTGTATCATAGGATTTCTAAGATCATTTAAAATATCAGTGTCACGACAAATGGGGAAAAAGCTAGGAAACCATCTTCATTAAAGGAGACTTAAGAAGCATGAAAACTCTTGCTCTTAGGACCCCTGGGGAGGTATGGAGCTAGGCTGCTATTGGAAGAGAGCAGGTCACAAAGGTCACATTTACTGAGCAAGATAACAGCACTGTAACGGTGCTGTGGGTAGACAGGGTCCTGACGTGGGTCACAGCAGAGCACCTGCAGGACTGGGAATGAAGCCAATCTGGCTGGACTTTGAGGAATGAGAGGGTGACAGAGGTAAGCAATGACACTCGGGTTGGTGGGTGGTGGCACAGAAAGGCCCCACAGTGCAGAGCACGTCTCTCTGCTCCTCTTCCTCCTTGAGCTCATTTCCCCCCTGACTCTTTCCTGTCCACCTCAAGGCTTCCAGGCCACCTCCCCAGCCTCCTGTTTCCTTGTCTGACCCAGAGAGATGTCTCACTGGGAGGTTTCACCCTGTGAGGTGGGGGCATCTGGCTCCTCGGAAGTCTTGCTGTAGTGTGTGGGGCCCCATCTGCCTCCGGTTCCTTGTGTGGGCCTGGATGTGTGCTGGTGATTCTTGCAGAGGACACCTGTGGCCAGGTGTGTGTCACCCCTGATGGCTCATGATCACTGACAGTCACTAGTGTCTTCTGCATGTGTGGTCCAGGGCTCAGGGAAGTCCCTACCCTCTCTGGAACTGTTAAATTTTCTTAGGTTTCTCTTTATCTGTTTTCCCACCCACACAGATAGAAACAGTGCTTCTGATTGATAGGCAGGATTTTACTAATACAATAAACCAAATACCCAGGTATCTCAAAAATTATATACCATTTTGCACTATTTGTTGTTTTTTTTTTTTTCTATGAATGTACCTTTTATTCTTTAGTTCACCATGAACTCTTGATGGCAGGTAAGAATTCAAAAGAATCAGGTAGAAAGAGGTTTTTTAAAAGGGTTGCAATGAGAGTATTCAAAATTCTGGACATTCCAGCTACCAATGCTACACAGGAAAGAAAGAATTTTTTTTTAAAAAATGCAAACCCCCCCAAACAAAATAAAACAAAAAAAGCAAAAACAAAAATTGTTGGTGACAATTCATACTAAACTTAACAACAGTACATAAAGAGAACAGCCATATCTCATAGAACAATTAAATTAAAGGCCAAACGATATGTCAGGCCGTGTCCTGCCTGTGGCCGCTTTTGAACAGAGCGGTGATGACAGAGTCAGCAGGGCCCATAGAGACCTGAATCTTTTTCACCTGGCCCTTTAAGAAAACGTTTGCAGGAGGAGAGCAAGATGGTGGCCGAGTAACAGCTTCCTTGCAACTGGGCACGGTGAGTCTGGGGAGATAAGACTCCAGGCATCTCTGGCTGGTGGGATCTGTCTATAATCATCCCTTTGAGGACACAGGGAGTCAGCAAGAGACTTCTGGACACCAAGAGGAGGACAAAAGCAGTGGAAAACTGGCAAGTGGTTGTGTGTGTTCGTTCAGTCTAATCCCACTGGCAACTGTAGGTGCAACTGTAAGTACAGCAGCAGTGAGGCTGCACACTGGAAAGGCATTAACTATGAGCTGTTTTGGTATTTTTGGACTTGGCACTCAGTTGAACTGCCTTGGGAGAGCTTGGGCAGGAGTGGGGAGAACTTTGGGCATTGTGTAGGGCCCCAGACTGAGCCCCTGAGCTAGACGGAGCTAATAGCTGTGGGCCCCGTGGAGCCATTGTGAGAGAACTGCCCTGGCAAGCTCTGCCCTCAGGATCACAGAGCAAGAATCGGGCAGGAGCTAGTAACCTAGTGACTGAGCAGCCTAAAGGCAGGGACTGAGCCACCTTACAGCCTTAGCCCTCAGAGGCAGAGACCAGGTTTGGCACACTGGGTAAGTGGATAGCCACTTCAGCAGTGAACCCAGCGACAAGAGCTTTCCGGGGAAAGCTAATGCTTAGCCTAGTTTGGAAGTTTAAAGTGCCTTTTAAGAGGGCTGAAGAGAGATTTAGGGTCTCCACCCTGCTGGGTTTGAGAAATCAGCAGAGGCCTCCAGTGACATCAGCATTGTGATTAACATCTCATACCCCAGAAGATCACCTGTTGCCCAGACAATATTCAACAAGATATATATATATATATATGTATATATATACATATATATATATTGCTTTTTTGTTGTTTTGTTTTTTAATTTCAACTTTTTCCCTATAGATTTTTCTTTTCTTTTTTCCCTTTCTTTTCTTTCTCCATTTTTCTAGTTTAAATACAATTTCCCATTGCTGCCTTTTTCAATAATTAGAACTTAATTTTTGCTAGTTTTTCTACCCTTATTATTTGTTTTTTCCCCCCAATTTTATCTCATAAAGTTTTCTGTTTGCTTGTTTTGGTTTGATTCATAGCATTTTTGTCTTTCCTCTCTACTCAGTGGAGGTGGGGTACTGTGTCTGATCAGGCTAGCAAAGAGCTGCTGACCTCAAGGGAATAACCCAATCCGGCACCCCCAGTGTTTTTTTTTTTTTTTTTTTTTTTTTTTTAAGATTGTGTCAAAGTACCCTACTGTACACCTATATTGCTCTGTCTCCCTCTTTCTGTGCCTCTCTTCTTTTTGTCAACATTCCCTTTTACCCACCCCCTCTCCTTTGTCTTTTTTCTTTTCTTTTCTTTCTTTTTCTTTTTTTGTTTCTTTTTTTATCCCTTCTTCCTCTTCAACCTTCTCATCCTTCTGGTCCTGTACCAAAAGAACGCATTGAAACCTTAGTTCACAGGCACGGGAACTTAAAGAGCAAGAGGAAGTGAAAGGAAAAATAGGGCAAGGAAACAGATAAAAGAAATCACTCATGAGGAAGAATCAGCAGAAAACTCCTGGCAACATGAAGAACCCAGTCCAGAGCAATCCCTCCAAGGGACCATGAGGTAGCTACTGCAGAGGATTCCACCTATAAAGAAAAGTTAGGAATGACAGAAAGGGAATTTAGAAAACACATGATGAAAACAATGCAGGAAATGATGGAAACAATGAAGGAAACTGCTGATAAAGTGGAAAATAACCAAAAGGAAATCCAAAAACAGAATCAAATAAGAGATGAATGATATGAAGAATATAGAAAGGATATAGCAGAGCTGAAGAAACTGAAACAGTCAATTAGGGAACTTAAAGATACAATAGAAAGTATCAGCAACAGGTTAGACCATGCAGAAGAAAGAATTTCAGAGGTAGAGGACAAAGTTCTTGAGATAACTCTGATAGTAAAAGAGGCAGAAAAGAAAAGAGAGAAAGCAGAACTTTCACTGACAGAATTATGGGACTTTATGAAGTGTTCAAACATATGAGTTATAGGAATCCCAGAAGGGGAAGAAGAATGCCCCAGGGGAATGGAAGCCATACTAGAGAATATTATAAATGAAAATTTCCCAAATATCACCAAAGATTCTGACACACTGCTTTCAGAGGGATATCGGACCCCAGGTCGCCTCAACTCCAACCGAGCTTCTCCAAGACACATTGTGATGAACCTGTCCAAAGT
>CAUYPK010143342.1:0-41718 GCA_963574355.1 Loris lydekkerianus
AAAGTATCCAATGTACTCAGCCCTACTATGAAGCTAAACTATAGCTTTCACATGAAGGCTATAACCCAACTATACCACAAGACTATGGGGGAAAGGACCAAGGAAGGGGAAGGGAGGGGGGAGGTTTGGGTGGAGGGAGGGTGATGGGTTGGGCCACATCTATGGTGCATAAATAAAAAGAAAAAAAAAATATATAACATAAATGGCCAAAAAACATATAAAAATATGCCCAACATCAGTAATCATCAAGAAGATGCAAATTAAAACCACAGTGAAGTAGTTTCTTACCCTCATCATAAAGGCTATTATTATTAAGAAGTCAAAAAACAATAAACGTTGATAAAGACATGGTGAAATGGAAAGCTTATATACTGTTGGTGGGAATGTAAACTGGTACTACATCTATGGGAAACAGTATGGAGATTCCTCAAAGAACTAAAAGTAGACCTACCGTTCAATCCAGTAATCTCTCTATTGAGCCTCAACTCACAGGAAAAGAAGTAATTTTATAAAAAAAAGACACTGTACTTGGATGTTATCACAACATACTTCACAATGGCAAGGATATGGAACCAACCTAAGTGCCTATCAACTAATGAGTGGATAAAGAGAATGGGTATCTAATAGGTGTAATTGCCAAGGAGTACTAGTTAGCTATAACAAGGGATTAAATAATGTCTTTTGAAGTAACTAATGAGAAACTGGAGACCATTATCCTAAGTAAAGTATCAGGAATGGAAAAGCATATACCACATGTACTCACTTATAAGTGAGAGCTAAATTATGGGTATATATGATCCTCAAGTAGTAAAATGGACATTGAAAACTACCGTATATACTCGAGTATAAGCCGAATTTTTTCGGCACAAAATTTGTGCTGAGTTCGGGTTTTTCGGCACAAATTTTGTGCCAAAAAACTTGGCTTATACTCAAGTATGTACGGTAAGAGTGGGGGAGGACCACAAGGGTCGAGGCATAAAAACCTACCTGTTGGGTATAACGTATATATTCTAGTAACAGGTACTCTAAAATGTCTCTTGAGCATGATACAATTCATCCATGTGATAAAAAACACTTGTACTCTCAGAATCTACTTAAATAAAAACAAAATAATAGTAAAAAGATTCCCCATGCCTCTAGAATAATACTACAATAAAATTTTATTAATATGATTCTTCTTTTTCTCTTGGTTTATTGTTGATGG
This sequence comes from Loris lydekkerianus, assembly GCA_963574355.1. NCBI lineage: Eukaryota > Metazoa > Chordata > Mammalia > Primates > Lorisidae > Loris > Loris lydekkerianus. The sequence continues at coordinate 1,205 of CAUYPK010143342.1, forward strand.
CTCAGCTGGGACCATTAGTAAAATTCATGTTACTCTAGTTCCCCCTCCCAGTCTATGCCCTACCCGTAGTGGCCTTGCTTAGTCTCTCCCATTTGCTCTGTTTCCTGCCTGCCTGCCTGAGGACTTTGCACCTTCTCTTCCCTCAGCCTGAAGGTGCTCCCTCCCCAGTCTCTGACACCTCCGACTAGATTATGTTTTCCTGTGACATGCTTCCAGAGTACACTGCATGTCTCCTTCTTAGTACTCATCACACTTATAAACACAGTTGAACCCGGAACAATGCAGGGGATAAGGATACCAACTCCCCCCATGATTGAAAATCTGTATATAACCTTTGGCTCTCTCAAAACGTAACTACTAATAGCCTACTGTTGACCAGAAGCCTTACTGATAATGTAGTCAATTAATACCTATTTTGTTTGCTGTATACATGACATACTGTATTCTTACAATAAAGTAAGATAGAGAAAAGAAAATTCTATTATGAAAATCATCAGGAAAAGAAAATATATTCACTAGTCATTAAGCAGAAGGGGGTCGTTATAAAAATCTTTATCCTTTCAGTCTCCAGGTTGAGGAAGAGGAAGAGAAGCCTTGGTCTTGCTGTGTCAGGGATTGCAAAGGAGGAAAAAAATCCACGTATAAGCCGACCACACAGTTCAAACTCCTGTTGTTTGACTGTCACCTGCACTCAAATTCCATCTTCCCTATAGACTATAAGCCATCAGGGAGCAATGACCATATCTGTTTGGCTTATTGCTGAGTCACTAGCGTCAAGCCCAGGCTTCTGGTGGGCAGGCAAAAATGTGTGATGAGAAAATGAATGAGTAGATGGCAAAGCCAATAGATTCCCACTGGTACATGTGAATATGTGATTATAAAATAGATTTTAACAGTCACAATGTGAGCATTGTTTCATCTGTGCTTTTCCAAGTGCTTGATGACCCAGTTAGCACCAGCTCCAAACAACAGAATGTGTTTTCACTGAAATATACCTTTATTGTATAAAATCTGGCCTAGAAATTGCTTTCTGCTGATTGTAATAAATTGAGATTGGCATGATGATGTCACTTTAAATGCCTCTATACGGTCTTTCTTTGACTGTACTGTAAAAAAAAAATCAGGTCCCTCTTAGAGAGTGGCACAGGATAATGCGTTATTTGTTATCACTATTCAATCAAAAAATACATGAAGGAGCCACATAATTCATCTAGACAGCAATCACCATGGAGTTATGCTGCTCCCTTATGTAGGTGATGAAACAGCCAAATTCCCTGACGGTGGTGAATTATTCTTCATGGCACTAATAGCAATGCCAGAAGAACCATCAAGGCCACAGACATGGAGGATGGGGACTCTTCAAGCTGCACTAGTAAAAATTTGACGTATTTTATCGCTTTCTTTTAATCTTGATCATTGAGGTTTTAAAATAAAATTATAGAGATGCTAAGCTTAGCCAGTGGATAGAGTGATTAATTTCCACTTGGCAATTGTGTTAGCATGGTGGCTTCTGTCCAGGCCAAGCCTGGGCTAGGGCCCTGGTGGATCCCCATTTTAGCACACACCCCCCCCCCCCAATGAATTAGCTGGCACCTCAAATCCTGACAAAGAGTGCATGGCACATGGGACTTCTTTCCTTTCTCATTTAGACACATAATTCAGCAAACATATATCCCATTTCCCATCACAGTTAAAGTACTGACCTACTAGAATAAATCTCTGGTTTTAAAGCCTTGTAGTTTGAGAGATAAACTAACATATGAATATGAAGTCTGGTGATTAGGAAGTGTTTTGAATGACCTTGAGAACTGTAGATACAACATTAAATTATACTAACATTCTTGTTTAGTTAAACTTTTTAATGTTTTAAAAAGCCCTTCATAATATTATGGATAAGTAAATTCCTGGGCCTGATTTCAATTTGAGTCAAATTCCAACTAATAATGTTACACCCATAAACCTGCTCCTTAACAGCCCATCACATTAAACTGGAAACAGAATGCTTAAAGCACACTCTTATGCTGCCTACCCATGAAACCAGCATTACAGACTTTTGACAGATGTCTTTAATAGACATTGTTATTAAAAGAATATTATAGAAAATAAATTTAGATTGTTAGTCTCCCACAATTACTAAAGGAATACTTATGCATGTCCAGATAATCACCTCTATACTTACTTGGGAGGAAAACAATCTATGGGCATTATAATCTTCTGGTAGTGGCCATCTACTCATTTACCCATCCAGCTCATTATCCCAGATTAGGATTTGTTAGTGCTTTCTCTGTAGCATGAGCCCCCATTTTCAGGAAATTAAGAGTTGGTTAGAAAAAAACAAAACTAAAACTCTAGTTAACAAGCATCACTCTAAGAACAAAGTCCTTATAAAAATCTTGGGGGAAAAAAATTCTGTTCTGTTTCAGTTGTGGATGCCAAAAAGAGAAGTTTTGTGATTTTGGTCACTTTTAAGTCACTTTTATAAATGGAAAACAAGTTAAACTTTAAGCAGAAAAATGAAAATTCCACATCCATAATATGGATTAATGCCTCTGGTATGTTTTGAAGACAACACAACGCTAATAAAAACAGCTAAACTATTTGTTGGGGATTATGCTAGATTGTGAATTAATACTTCAGAAAAACACTACTACTTAATGCCAGCAATGAATTTTTGGTTTCTGCCTTCAGGCCTACAATGTGAAAAATATTATCTATTGTTGTTAATTATGTAACAACTGGAATTTACATGTCATCTTTCATTCCAGGCTATTAAACAAAGGGGGAAGGGCACACGTTTCTAGTCAACCATCTATCCTTTTGGTGTCCAGATCTAGCAGAGGGAGATCAGCGGTAAATGGCCATTGAGTTGGTCCTAATAAAGTATTACTCATTGACAGGGAAAGAATATGAAAAAGAGTTTTAACCAAGATCATACAGCAAATTGAAGCTGAGTGAAAGGCTTTCTTAGGTGGGGGTATATTTGCCATGAGTTAGGCTGTAGCCTCATCCTTTGTGTTTAGATATTCTGAGATAGTCTGCATTCAGGCAGGTCTGCCAGAGTAGGATGGATCAGTGTTTATTACTGGAACAGCTCTACCTACATGGAAGAGCAGGGCTCAGTGACTTTGGAAGGTTACCCCAGCTTCAGCTGACTTATCTACAAAGTGAGTGTAAAAGAAATCTATGCCTCATAGGTCATTTGAGGGGTTATACAAGGAGGAGAGTTGGGCAAGTAGAAGCAATCAAGCCATCATTATTATTTTTTTCTTTTCTTATTTCAAAGAATTAAGTTACGCTGATAGCATTTGTTAGGTAAAGTTTCTCTTATAATTGTGTCCTTCCCCCAGGAGGTGTGCCATATGCTGTGACCCCCGAACCCTCTCCCTCCTCCCTACTCCCCCCTCCCTCATTCTCCTGCCTCCCTACCTTGAATTGATTTGAGTTTTTCTCTTATGAGAGTATGTATTAGATCATCTTCTACCTTCATTGGATTCTTATGTCTCCATTCTTATGATACTTTACTAAGAAGAATGTCTTGATACAAAAGATGTAAAGTCTCCATCTTTTTAAATAAGCCATCACTATTATCCTCATCATCATCTTCTTCATCATCGGGTTCTTAATCTTGCTTCCTTCATAATATTATGAACAAGTAATTGTTTGTAAATTACATTTCAGGTGTGCTATCTGAAAGGATAGAGCTTATTATTTATATATGTAGAAAAGATCAGGCTAGGATCCTTCATTTTTATACATTTTAGGAAACCTGATCAGAAAGTTCATTAAAGCAGCAGCAATAAAAAGAGGGCCAAGGTGGGATTCAGAAAGCCTGGTACCCACCCCAGCTCCATCATTCACAACTTAAATTGCTCAAGCCTCTTGGGGAGTATGTGTATGTGTGTCTGTTAATATTCAAAGCTGGATGAGAAACCTTACCGTCTTCATACGCTTCCTGTGAGGATTGAATGGGAAAATAGGTATGAATGCATTTTGAAAACTATAAAGCACTTAGCTTAATAAATTAGAGTGTTTTAATCATTTTTATTATGCTCAGAGTCACTTATAATAACTAATTTCTACATCCATGTTTTTCCCCTAAGTTTATCTTAATTTGAAACAATTGTTATTTATTACTCATATATTAATAGACATGAAATTAGTTTTGATAATGTTTTGGTAATAATAAAGCACAAATGGTGTCATGGTTTAATAGTGCTGTTCAGCTTTTCTCCTTTTTTGAAAAGTTGAGCCTTCACAATTCATTGTTGTGAAGAGAAGGGTTGTATTGCCTAAAAATTGTTTTACTAAAATTCACCAAGTTGTACTTGATGTTCTGACATTTATTGTTTACAGAATACACTTTTTCCCCAGCCTTATTAAACACACACACACACTACTTGCTTGGACAGCAAAGTGGTCATACTAGTATAGTTAGAATAACTAGAGAAATTAAATTCGTCTAAACTTCAGAGCTGCAAGAACTAAACTCAAGTGACACAGTTATTGAGAAATTTTGACCAAGAGAAGAACCTTACCTTAAGAAAAAGACAACAAACATTTTGTGTTAACACACTGGCTCCTTCTCCAAGTTTGTTTATGCTAAGCCATTGGAAAGTTTCGGATGAACTTTGATCAACATGGCTCATTAATTGCCAAGATATTGACTACCTACAGCCTAGAGAGAAAAGGAAAAGTTTGACTTACCAGGAGTACACAGACCTGAAAGTATCACCAAGTTAATGACATGCCTTCCTTGGGATGCTATCCTTTATTTCATGGCCACCCCTGGTAGGGCCACTTCCCATCAGCTCTGCCTCAGGAAGAAGAAATTGGATAGTATAATAGAAGAAAACTGTTACTGAGATCTCTATGGATTATTCAATGCCATGCAATCTTCCATTGCTTTAGCACACTAACTATTAGTCTTCAAGGAATCAACCAATGTGCACTAAAACGTAATGACCTGCTAATCATGACTTTATTGTTTGTCACCTCTACACCCACCATAGTACAAGTATACTATTCTCAGCTTTATGGTGCTGGGGCAAATCACATTTCTCTTAGGCCAGCAGCTCCATGGTGGGCTCTGAAGATAGAGGGCACTGGAGGGAGCTTGCAAGGTTGGAGGAGAAGAGACCAGCTCCTTCCCATTGCCTGCTATTGGCTTAATGCCTACTTGCCATCTCTGGGAGCAGCCCCCCAGCCATACTTCTTCACTGACCCTGAGAAACAGCAGCTCTTTTCACAGCAGTGTATAAATCCAGTGTTTACTTTGGTGAACACCTGCAGGACCAGCCTTGTGTGTCCCTTCTGTAACTGACTCTAGCTGAGTAGTCCTCCTGCTCAGAGGCCTAAGTTTCAGTTCCATGGGGCATCTCTTCCAAGTTCTCATGGCACACTTGAGTGAATCTTTCGTACTGCACTTAAATTATGGTGATCAAAAAAGAAAGAATAAAGGCTGGGGATGGTGACTTATGTCTGTAATTCTAGTACTCAGGAGCCCAAGGTGGGTGGATCACCTGAATTCAGGAGTTCAAGACCTCCTGAGCAACAGTGAGACCCTATTTCTACTAAAAATAGGAAAACTTAGCTGGGCATTGTGCTGAGTGCCTGTAGACCCAGCTACTCAGGAGGCTGGGACAAAAGACTCATTTGAGCCCAGGAGTCTGAGGTTGCTGGGAGTTATGATGATGCCATGGCACATTATCCAGGGTGACAGAATGAGACTCTCTCAAAAGAAGTTTTTTAAAAAAGGATATATTTACTATGCTTTGAACTTCTTTTGAAAATAATTTAATCAATGATCTTTAAAACTATTCCTGGCACACTGGTTGAAAATCACTGTTCTAGAGGTTAACTATTCTATCCTCTTTCCTCATTCCCCTGACCCGAGCAATTATAGCTGCTTCCTACAGTAGTGACCTCCATGGCATCTTCATATCCTTCTTTTATATGTTTAGTTACTATATTATCAGGATTCCACAGAGAAACAAACCAGTAGGATATATAGGGATATATAGAAAGAGGTTTACTGTGAGAGATGGGCTTGCGCAATCACAGAGGCTGAGAAGTCCCACAACCTGCCACATGCAAGCTGGAGAAGTATGAAGACCCAACATCCAAGTTCAAAAGCAGATGGATGGTCCCAACAGATGGATGTTTCTGTCTAGCTGATAGAGCAATCTATACTTTCTTCTTCTGTTTAGGCCTTCAGTGGATTAGATGATCCCCACCTACACTGATGAGAGTGATCTATTTTATTTAGTCTCTAATTCAAATCTTTTCTGCAAAAACCTTCATGAACACACCCAGAAATAATGTTTTACAAGCTATATGGGCAACCCTTAACTCAGTCAAGTTGACACAAAATTAACCATTACGGTTACTAAGTTAAGAATGTTGCTCCTAGTTATAAATTCCTTGTACTATTTTTTCTCTGTTAAAATAAATGGTGTAATTTTTGGCTCTTGATTTGACCCTGACTGACATACCGACTGCAAATCTGGATTTATTTGGTAACATTTCCACAATGTTTCCCATTCTATGAGCAACTTGCAGTCTATTTCTATTGCATTTGTTTGCCCAGAAACCAATCCTTTTATTGCAGCAAACCTCCCCATGCTCACTCTCTGTTCATGTGGTTCAGGTAGGACTGACTCTACTCTTTGCTCCAGGGGTAGGCTTCTGAGCCACGTCTAACCAATGAAATAATTGCCTGTTCCAGCCATAGTGATTAATACAGTGGGTGGACATGTATTCAAGATGTACTTAAAGTCAGTGTTGCCTCCTTAAACTTTGAAGTTACATGAACCAACCAATCCCACCCTCACCTTTTTTAGAGATAAGATCTTGCTCTACCCCCTAGGCCAGAGAGCAGTGTCACAATCACAGGACACTGCACACTTGAATTCCTAGGCTCATGCAATTTTCCCATCTCTGCCACCCAAGTAACTGGAACTACAAATATGGAACACCACGCCAAGCTAATTTTTTTTGGCCAGAGCTGGGTTTGAAACCACCACCTGTGGTATATGGGGGTGGTGCCCTCTCCTTCAAGCCACAGGCGCTGCCCCAAGCCAATTTTTAAATTCTGTGTAGAGATGACGCCTTACCATGCTTCAAATGGTCCTCCTTTAGCCGCTGAAAGTGGTGGAATTAGTTATGAACCATTGTAGTTGGCCAATTTCTTTTTTTGGTTTTTTTGTTTGTTTGTCTGTTTTTAAACTAGGTTGTGGGGCAGCACCTGTGGCTCAGTGGGTAGGGTGCTGACCTCCTATACCAAGGGTGGCAGGCTTGAACCCAGCCCCGGCCAAACGGCAACAAAAAAATCGCAGTTGTTGTGGCAGGTGCCTGAAATCCCAGCTACTCAGGAGCCTGAGGCAAGAGAATCACCTAAGCCCAGGAGTTGGAGGTTGCTGTGAGCTGCGATGCTACGGCACTCTACTGAGCGTGATAAAGTGAGACTCTGTCTCTAAAAAAATTAATAATAATTAAAAAAAATAAAGCTAGGTTGCATTATGTGTGTGTTACAGATAAGCTCTTAAACAAAAGAGCGAGCCTATAATAATGATACTTTAGCAGGGATTTGATGGATGTTTGGATGAACACCAGGCAGTACCGTGATCTTCAAACTATACATAGAATGAAGCAAATAGTGGCAGGTAGTTATACACCTCAACCTCCAGCCTGGAGCCTGGCTGGGAGTTTTTGCCCAATTTACCACAAGACTGATTCCATGTGACGACTTGCTGACAATGAGACAAAGGGACAGTAGCTTGATCCTTAGGCATCTACAACGTGTGACACCAATGTAACTTTCTAGATGCACATTCTATTTGACAAGGTAGGTTAATTACCTCACATGGTGATAGGGACAGAACTAAAACACTTTCTCATGTTATCTCCTATGACAAATATGTTTCTCTGATATTGATGTCTAAGTTTGGGGAAAGCATACCCTCATTTCACAAACAATGTAGGAAATATGTAGCATATTTACCTTTTAAAGATGTGAAAGTGAGGCTTAGAAAGGTTAAGCAACTGGTTCAAGGTCACAAGCTAACAGATTCAAATCCATTTCCCTGGAAAGTGAGGTTCAGTCTGCCTCTCTACATTGGGAAGGACTGGGGAAGTCAACAGATAGTTCAAAGAAAAAAGATGATCACTGTAAATGCCTTGTCTTCCCTGTTCTCCTTGTTTGTCCACACCTAAAGTCCCCAAACGGAATGTGACTGGAAAACTGTTCTAAAGTGTCATTGCAGGCAAGAATCTCTCCTGTGTATTAGGGGAAGAGAGCAATAGTGCCTGGAATGTTAGAAAAGTCTTAGGCTGTTTCTAGTCTAGCCACAAAAAATTAAGGTTTATATTTGTACAGTGATTTACTATCACTCATTAGTGTATTTTATACTTCACTGAACTTAGATAGGCAAATTATATAAGCACTTTATCTATAAGCAAAACATGTCAGATGTCGAGACTCAAAATATGTATTTAATTAAAGAAATACATCTCTTAAAACCAAAGCCCTAAATGCATATTAAATAATACTCTAATCTGAAGGTAAATGAGATATTCTACCTACCAGATATTAAGTGACCCACATATACAGAAATACCTTCATTAATGAGGCAAATGCATTCCAACAGCACACTTCAGTGTCAGAAACTTCATCATCCAATGAAGAAATAACACAGAAGCCCATCTAAGGAGGACAGCGAAGAAGTTGGTATGGTGTGAAATTATTAAATATTAACTAAATAACATCAAACAAGCTGCCAGAAAATAAGTATCTGGAAGTTCTAAGACAGAGAGGGAATTAAGGGGAAGTGGGAAGCATAGCGGTAACCCGTGACTCTCCAGGGGAGGGGAGAAAGGTTTGAAGAGGAAGCCTGGATGAGAGCAGAGTGGACTCAAATTGGTTTGGCCACTCCCCAGCCCAGAAAGCCTTCAAGAACAGAATAATTCTGGCCTAGACATATTTATACCAGCATACAAATTATCTGGAGGACACAGCATTTTTTTTTTCTTATTTTGAGCACCTTTTTCTGTTGCTCAGGCTGAAGTGCAGTGGCATGACCATAACTCATAGCAACTTCAAGCTCCTGGGCTCAAGTGATCCTCCTGCCTCAGCCTCCTGAATATCTGGGGCTACAGATGTGCACCATCACATCTCTGCTAATTTTTTTTGGTAGAGATAGGAGTCTTGCTATGTTGTCTAGGCTCGTCTCGAACTCCTGTCTTCAAGTGATCCTCCCACCTTCACCTCCAAAGTGCTAGGATTACATTCATGAGCCACCACACCCAGCCTGAAAGTCCTTCAGTAAGGAGGATATGAGGGTGTCCTTTGTTAGTGTATAGGATTACAGGACCAAGTACATCTACCTGGTTGAGGGACCACATTGACTAAAATCCACTTAGACTAAAGTGTAGCTCAAGCAATGAATCAGATAGTACACAAAATAGACCCTGATCTGATCCTTTTCTTTTCTAACAAAGGCAAGAAGGCTGGGACATGGGTTGACACTGGGCAGCTGAAGGGTCAGAGAGGCAGCCCAGGATTATGAGACTCGAAAACAAGAGTCTCATAATGTGGGGAAACCCTACATTTTGCTGATTTCTTATTTATACCATAAACCATGCAGGACAAACACGCTCTATTCACCGTGGTATTTTTGTCCCGTGCAGCTGTGTGGCTTAGCAGGAGCTTTGCTGTCGAGCCATATGACTCATGCCAACGCTGCTGCATATGATTGATGAAGACTTAAAGGAAAAGAAACAGCCAGATTCATTATGAAGGAGCTTTGTTTTCAGAGAATTTGTTCATCAAGGATCATGGTACCATTTGGTCCTTTCTTGTTTGCTCTCTGAGTGAAATAATAAGGATGACTTGGCCAGTGATGGGCCAGAGAACCCCCTCAGTCCTCCTACCTCCTCACCTGCCATATTCTCAGTTTATATAAGTTCCCCCTAGTTTAAGAAGAGAACAAAACAGCCATAACCAGAGAATCTGTGGCCTTTAGCAGCTGTGGGAGGTTTAGTGACTCGAAAACCTGCCAAACCACCCTATCAGAAGTGTTGCTTGGGCCTGGAGCAGCTTACTTCAGGATGTTCTACAGCCCAAAGCATGGGGGGAAAGGTTGGAAAGGAACCGGGCTTTGTCAGTTAGGCTGTAAATTTCTGTCACATTGTCTGCCTTCCGCACAGGTGAGGAGAACGTCTCTCAGGTGCTTTTTAGTTGCCCCTTCCTCCCTTCTTTCCCCCAGGCTCCCCAGGAGGGGGTAGAAAGGAAGGGGCTGAGGTGTCTAATTCTGAAGGGTTTCTAACTCCTACCCTAGGAACGTCCTAATCTGGACTTCACCAGCCCTGTCTTTTTCCTGTTGTCTATCCCATCTTGGCCTCACCATTCAACAAGGCCCAGTCCTCCTTTATTGAAAAATGGGAAAACCAGACTGGTTGATAGCCTAGGTCTGTGGCTATAACACATAATGGCTTCTTTGTGACAAAGTAGCTTTGACTAAGCAAGTAACTTTGGCAATATCCTGTTTATCGGCTTCCAGGAATGCACCGTTCCCCACCAATACCCTCACCACAATGGAATAGAATAAAAGTTCATAAGAATTTGTGAATAATAACAGTCACAGAGCTTGCCCATTGAATACTTTGATCTTCAATTAAACTGTGGAAGGTTCAGGATAAAGTTTGTATTCATGTTATCTAACCTGTTAATAAGATACAGAGTTTATTTTATTCCTATAAAAGATGAGAGCAAAGCAGAGTTGGAAGATTCGTGGAAAAAAACTTGAACTGACAAATTTTTTTTTATTAATTTTAAATCATAGCTGTGTACATTAATGTGATCATGGGGCACCATACATTCGTTTTATAAATAGTTTGACACCTTTTCATCACACTGGTTAATATAGCCTTCCTGGCATTTTAGTTATTGTGTTAAGACAATTATATTTTATATTTACATTTAGTTATTGTGTTAAGACAATTATATTCTACATTTACTAAGTTTCACATGTACCCTTGTAAGATGCACCGCAGGTGTAATCCCACCTATCACCCTCCCTCCGCCCATTCATATTGAAAGTATATAGTAAATGCCAACAAAGTTCTATTTTAAGATAGAAACAATTAAAAAAAAAACTTGTAGTGTAAGTTATTTCTCAGCAAAAGTGTTACATTATCTATCCTATCTTTTGTTTCATTTTTTGGTAGTTCGCCTGAGTACAGTGCTTCCAGTTTTGGGTTCATTTGTTTAATTTTGTGTGGTCCAGCCCTTGCCTCCACCAACATACACACACAGAACCTGAACAATTGGTTACAGGTAGTTGTTTTAATCTGCCCCCCTGGAAGCTTTGAAGATGCTTCCAGCTGCATCAAAGGGCTTCACTGCTCTGTGCATCTCCGCCCAACTTCAAAGCCTCACTGCAGGAATTTGCAGTGCAGTGTACCATGTAGTTCTAAGGGGACTATTACTCTCTATTTATTGTGCAAATTTTTATGGAGAGACACTGGTATCTTCTTGACACATCACTTAGCCTCAGAGCGGCTCCTTCTAGCTATTAAGAACTATCTAGAAAAATTATCTAAAGAAATATGTTAGGGTCAGACATCCTGAAACTAGTTTCGCCAACTTTATATCCTTTCAGTGTCTACTATGCCACACCCTGCTTGACTAACTCTCCCAGAAGGTCCATCAGCAGAGTAGCTGAGGAGCTTCCCCTTAGGAGCTGGGAGGAAGCTAATTAGTTTAAGTTGTGATTAAAGAAAAAAAGTTTCACCTTTAAAAAAATTATATTATAGGCAGAGGCTCTAAAAGGAACAGGAGTCCTGATGTACGAGAGCACATACATGCTCTGGGTTGAGTGGTCTAATAGAATTTTCTGCAATGATGGAAATATTCTGTAAGTCTGTGTTGTCCAGGATGGTAGCTGCTGCCACACGTGGCTATGACGGTAGAACTGAGTTTTAAATTTTATTTAATTTTAAATAATTTAAATAGACATAAGTAGGGTACTAAATAGCATAGCTCTAGGAATTAACTCATGTGGGTGTGGATATGTGTGTGTGTGTGGATGTGTGTGCACACACACACACACGTGTGTGTTTGTGTTTAGAAAATCTAGAACCTAAGTAGAAGGAAAGAGAAGGAAAAGTTTAAAAAAAAAAAAAAAAGTACATTATGGAAAAATCCTTTTGACCTGTCACCATAACATCTCTACGTAGGCAATAAGGAGATCCCACAATCAGTCCTAAAGACAATAGTGTTATCATTTATTTTCTTTAATCATTAGGGCACAAGGCTTCCATGCCCACATACGGCTTGGGCACATCCCTGCACTCATGCCTACTGATTGATAGCATTTCAAGCAATCTTGTGCTAGGCAATGGTCGAGGGGGAAAGGTAATGAAATTGCCTCCTCATTTACCAGCCCCAGCCAATAATGTGTTATGCGCGTGGCTGTCAGTTTTATACATCAAGGGTGCCTCATACAAGGTAGGACACCCGCCCTTTTAGAGCAACATAAATCAGGAGTTGTACAAGTGGAGAGGGGTCATCAAGAGGCCACAGGAATCTCAGGCCTGTCCACTTGTCTGATCCGGGGCTTTTCAGCTTGTTCCCTGAGCTGGCAAAACATGGGATTCTGCATACTTGGTTGGGGACTCGACCTGTGTGGTGGCTGCAATCGACCTCTTTACAGAAAGGAGGAAGGAACCTTCTCCTTTCCACAGAAAGACTAAGTAGCTGTGACTATGGGTCTCTGTGACAGAAGCTCCCTGCTGGAGGGAAGGGCAGGGGGGCTCCAAACAGGGGTGGCAGAAAAGACACCACACCCCTCCCACCCTCGCTAACTCACCCCCTCTCCCTGCCTTTGTTTTCCTGCTGATGAGGAAACACTGAAGAAATTCTTGGAAAGTATAAAGAACAAGACATTAATAAGTTATTCTCCATCCAGAAACCCCCCCAACTTGTTAATTAACTTCCATTTCCCCTCTGTAAAGTTGTCTTTTTTCTTCCCTCCTGATGCACGCACCTGGGCGCAGCATTTAGCAAGATACCGAGATGTTTAACTGTTGCTGCCTCTCATCGCAATACTTTCTTGTCAAGAGAGATTTGCCTTTTTCATCAGGAACTCTTTTGTTTTTCCCTGTGGCCAGCTGCTACAAAGATGCAGTCAATTTAGATTAAGCAGGCTGAAGAATGCTATTCAACATGTCAGCCAGGCACACGTCTCTAAATACAGCTTGCGGCAGGTACAGCTTAAAAAGAAAAGTCAGGGGGCTGTTCGCAGAGGGGCACAGACTTTGTTTTAAGTCTGGGAACAAGAGAGGGATCTTGGAGTGCAGAGGCGGGTTTTTCCATATTCAGTGCTGGGAGCAGCTCTTGCCCTTTCTTTCTGCCTGTCTTAGCCCTCGTCCTGCTCCTCCCCTTCCCCTGCTGCCGCTGGTTTCTATCTCCATTGTTCCCTTAAGCCCAGCAGCCAATATGCAGCCAGGCCCAGCACACGCTCTGCAGCCAGCAACTTCCTCTGAAGCTGCAACGCATAATTACAACCAGCTGCTCTGGGCTGCTGGCTGGCCAGCTCTGCAAACAAGCATCCTGATACCCTGAGTTCCAGGGAGGCAACAGCCTGCTCTTGGCAGCAACAAATTTTCTGAAGGAAGCGCCCACACCCTTGTAAGAAGAGGGAGCTGCCCTTCTCTCTCTCTCTGGTGGCTCCCAGAGGCCTGTCTGGTCTCCCCTCTCCTGGGGCCATGTCAGAAGGAATTATTTCTATTGCTAATGGGAAGGTGTCTCCTCTCACCTGCACTGTCTTCACTTGACTGGCCTATTGTTTGTGCTGGAGCCACCAGCAGCAGAATGGCATGTCCTAGGTAGTAGTGTCAGGGGCCCTGGCTTCTGGTCAGCACTTCAGCTGAGGCATTTTGTGACCAAGTACAGAGAGTCGGATCAGAACCATTCATAGCCCTCTGCTAGTGTGAGGCTAAAAGACAACTGATGTTGCTTTAAAAAATACCAGTGACAATCCAAACAGGCCTAACTTAACTTCCCTAAGGAAGAGGAGCATGCGGGCAAGGGCGGTGAGGGTTCGCCCCGCCTCGGAGCTGTGGGTTCATTTTGGGGCCTCAGTGATCTTTCAGGCTTGGCTACAAGGATGACTCTGATCCAAAATTAGGCTTTGAATGTGTAACACAAGGCTCCCAGCCCCACCCACCGCCTCCCTCTGCCCTATGCTGTTTCTTCAGAGCCTGGCTGTGGGCCAGATCTGGCCCTTCTGGCTCTTGGGGGAAGGGCCGGCCACAGTGTTCTGTTTCCAGGCAGGGCTGTAGCGTGGGTGAAGGTGCATGGCGCAATTCAGGAAGGGGAAGGCAGATCCATACATTAGGAAAGGCATCCCACCCCTGAATTAGCCACCCCATCAACCCAAAGCTGGAGAGGACCCTGCAAGGGCCAGGTGTGCCACCCAGTACTAACATATCACCACTGCCCACCTAGGCCTCCCAGTCCAGGCTCCTGAAAGTCCTTCAGCTGTGAGAGAGCCAGGCCAGGAGGGCCGCTGGCAGGCCCAGCAGCAACCTCTGAGGTGGGAAGCAGCTGCTCCGCTTGCAGGGCAATTTCCCAGGGATGCTGGCCTTGGCAGGAGCAGCTCAAGTAGGGCAGACAGGAGCATCTTTGAGAGGGTTCTTTCTTTCCATCGGAGCTGAAGCGGCCACGCCATGACCAGTAGCAGCTGGCCAGCTGTTTTATTTGGTTTCCCATTTGCAGCCCTCATTGTTTCAGTGTTTAAAAATCTCAGTAGAACTTTTCTTGCTGAGTGGTATGGGGCAGGGAGGCACTTGCAGGAAGGGGTTATAATAGCAACCTGGGTTGGCAAATGGGGATGCAGAGAACAAAGTCGTATGGAATGTGTGTGGATGACGGAGTTGGTGCCTCATCAACTGGACTTTTCTGTGTTTCTTCATCAGCCTCTGAGCTTTGTAATTTAATTTCTTTTAGGAAAAAAAAAAAACAGTGTAAAGTGCACTTTTAGTGTTTAACCCATGCTGTCTCTTCTAATTCTTAAGCCTGGTTCACTTGAAGCATATAGGAAACAAGTGCATGTGTGTAACAGCATCGGGACAGCACGACGCAGCCATCTCAGCCTGAATGTTGCTGAGCTGCATGACTGTTTGGAGGTCCCAGTGACTCAGCAATGTGATTTTTGGCATGTTTGTCTCCAGACTTGCAATAAAGAACAAGTTTAACAAGCAAAACAGTCATGTATGAGCTCTCACTTTACAGCAAACCTTACTTGGGAACATCGGAGATGAGAGTGTCACTTTAGAGGGTCCCATCCCCTGGAGAAGGAAGGTGGAGAAGGCACCTGTAGCCCTGTTTGATCATTAAGTGGAGAAAAAAAAAAAGATGTACAAAAACAGGAGAGAAAGAAAATTAGTATTCAGCATTATAAAAATATGAAGTCAAGAGCAGTAACCACTGGGTTCTGAGAAGGAGACTTAGATATTGCCCCAGAGTATTTGCGTGGGGTTGGCAATTTGCTGACTTCTCTTGGTTTAGGTTTTCTCATCTTTAAATAGGGATGTTGATACTATCTTGCTGCAATTCTATCACGGATATGTGAGTTGAATGTGCGGTGAGAACAAGAGAGGGAGCAGGCTAAGTATACAGAAAGTAGCATAAAAGTGCATTTTATTCTAAGTAACTATTACTAATAACAGCACCTACCTGTGCACCTTCCCCATGCTCTTTATTTATATTTAAATAAATTATTAGGTCCAGCTATTGAAGTAGATTTAATAGGATACCGTTAACTGATAAATAAATACAAGTACTTGTTCAGGTATGAGATCATCTTATTTTGAAAAAAAAGTTCTATAATTTTTAAACCATGAGATGAGGTTTTATTTTACCACGTAAGAGGAAGCATGAAAGCTTTCAGGCCGCTTCCAGCATCTTCCAGGGTTTTACAAAGATGTTCATGACACTCTGAGAGCAAGGTATCATGTATCACTCTTTCTACCAACAGATGGAGAAACTGAAGCATGAAGAGGTGACATGAGGTCACTGAGGGAGCAGGTGATGGACTGGCTTCTGGTCTCTTGCTGCAAACCCTGCTCCAATTTGTCTCTCTTATAAACAGCCATCAATAACTTTATCTCCAGGCTGAACATTGCCAACCAGGACCCACAGTGTGCTAAACATTTGTGTGCAAATGAGATCTTCCCAGTCCTGGGGGAGAACACAGCGTGCTGGACAGGAATGGAAAGAAAGAAACAATTGTTACCACTGGAGTGGGAAACTCCATCTAAGGCCAGGCTCAGTGAAATTCCAGAAATAAGGAAGTGCTAAGTGTTAAATTCGATATCATCAGTCAACCACTACTAACAGATCAAGATCATATAAACCTAATAGTAGGACTTCCTAAATATTTACTGTATTTAAAAATGTATTTTTGATACCACACTTAAGAGTTTTTCCTTTCTTGATATCAGAACTGCCAAGAAATAGGCTGATGGCTAATGATAATTAAAACATTTTTCACGTTAATGTTTATGTGTCGTGATAATGCATATCATCATATATAAGTCTGCCAAATGCTTAGGTTGACAGAACATTTCTGTTTAAATATTAAAGTTGTGACCCATTTTCCCTTCACATTTTGTCTACTTAAATATGTACAGTTTCCCTTTAGGTTTTTGGCCTTGCTTTAGTTTCGTGACCTTAGGCAAAGACCCTGAGCCTCTGTCTCCTCCTCTATAAATGAGGCCAATCAGGTCTATCTCAGATTTTTTGCAAAGACTTTGTGTTTGTAGAAGTAGTGAAAACAACCCCTGGCACATATTGGGTGCTTAGTGAATGCTACTCCATTTCCCCACCTTTGAATATATTTGTTATAAAATCTTTGAATTGTTGGAAGTACTTTGGTATACATTTTCCACAATTCTATAAAGTAGCTAAGGAAGGTGGAATTATGTCTTCCACATATATGACAATTATGTCTCTGAGAGGTTAAGTAATTCGCTCAGAGTCACACAGCAAATTGGCACAGAACTCACTCCCTGATTCCTAGTGATCTTTCCATTAACTTTCCTCTATTGCCTCCATTGCCTGTACTCAAAGAAAGCATCTGGTTTGCAGCCCTCCCCAAATCAATTTCAGCTCCCCAGATACAGCTCCTTGGTGCCTCTTTCTACCCCTCCCTGCACTGTAGCCCCAGTTTCAATTCTATCCCCTTCTTCAGTGGCTTCCTTCTACCTTAAGCTGGGTCTGGATGTTTAGAGACTAATCTACACAGCATGTAAGTCAAAATGAACTAGGAGAAATATTCTTTTAAATGAAAGAGGTTGAATTAGATACCGCTATACAGCATGATAAAAATCATCCCAAATGTCACCAGTCCCTGGGGAACTTATTAATAATTAAGTATTTTTAGTTCACTTAGGAATGCAGATTCCATTTAACAAGAGAATGCACACTAAATATGTCCAGTATATTACAGCTTGCAGTAGAATATGTTAGAGATCTCAGCTGGGTTTCTCCAGGACAGATGACAAAGTTAATGCAGGTATCAGTCTTTCCTAAAGGCAGCACAGGAGCCAAAAGTAGCATCCTGGATTGGTTTATAGAGATTGTGTTTATTAGGAATGTTTATTAGAGTGACAAATAATGGAAGAGATGACTTTGCAAGGGAAGGGATAGGCTGGAGGAAAACCGGGAGAAGCCCAAAGGAGATGGGATGATCTTGCAAAACACAGGGAAAAGCAGAAACCCAGTGTCTGCGGTGGAGTGGATCATCTGTTCCCACACTGACTTTTAAGGTTACTAAGGAACAGATGAGGAAAACTATCGTTCATTCTGTATGTTCCACTTGATCGGAAGGCCATGTGCATTTTTATTTGGCTTACTCCTAAAAGATATATGGCCATGACTACACACACACACACACACACACACACTTCTTTAAAAAGCAGTCTTGTATATGTGCATGTGTTTAAGATATCTAATTCTCTCTTTGTTTTTTTCTGTTGTCTTTATTTCATGGGCCAAGCTATAATACTGAGGAAGAAGGGAAAGGGGTGAGGGGAGAGAGAGAAAAGAGAGAGATTGGGGGGAAGGAAGAAAAGAAAAGTGCAAAAACAGGTCACCAATCTTCTTTCTGAGGTTTTCTGTTTCTTCCCACCCCCACTAAAAAAAGGTGCCTTTTGAAGATGATCAAGGAAAGGTGGGGGGGAGAGAGAGAGAGAGAGAGAGAGAGAGGAATGTGGTGAGATGTGGGGAAATTGGTTGATCTAGTCATTAGCCTGGGAGCTCTAGCTGTGATGGGCGATCTGGGCGTGTTATTTAACCTCCCTCTCGGCTTCTTTCCCTACAATAGAAGTTTTCAGGATCCTAGAGATCCCCTCTAGCCTTAATGTTAAAGACACCTGGGCTTGAAGCAGGGAAAAGGCCTCTTCCCAATCAACAATGCCTAAAAACTTTACAACCTTTTAGCAGAAAATGACTGTGAGTAAATGCTTCTACTTCCTTGTTTTCCAAACGGAAACTAGGAAATACTGTGGCAAGCAGTGCCAATTCTTTCCTCCCTCACTTACAGCACCTGCCAACCTAATAAAAGAGCCATAAATTTAGTTGTAAGGGCCCTAACAAAGGAGCAAAATCCTCTCCCACCAGGGACAGGCTGTCACCAGGAAGGAAGAGATGCAGGGAAAATAACTCTTGTGTCACGTGTCACCAGCCTGGGCACTGGGGGGGGGGGGGGGAGCAAAGCAGAGGGGACTTGATATGAAGAATGGACTCTGCTGGCTTTGCTGCCTCTTAACTTCCATCCTAAAGTTATTGAGGTTCAAGGTCCAGCAAATACTGCCTCAAGGAGACTTCCTGGTCTGAAAAAGGTGTGTGTATGTCCAAGGAATCACTCCCAACTGTTCTCTGAAGCCAGTGCTTTCAGTTTTGGGAGAGGGCTTAGAGACCTATTTATCAAATAGGAGTGTTGGGAGAATCTGAGCAAGAGGGGCTGAACTTCAAAGCAACTTGTGATTTAAAAACTATGAAAACCATGGAGATTTAAAGCCAAGTAGATTAATAAACTTAATCATCCTGGACAGTTTTCTTTAGTCACTGGTTTTCCTTTTCTGAAAGTCACTGTTGTTTTTTCCTGCTATAAACCAGCACATCCCAAATGACAATAGTGTTTATAATTAAAACATTTATAAAAGCAGGTGGCGAGGTTTCCCATTTTTGCCTACACACACATACACCACCAACAACAATCTGATAACTCCCTGGCTTGCTTTGTTCTGTCTTTAAAAAAAAAAAAAAAAAATCTGGAACATTCTTTACTGTCAAGGATAATCATCAAAATTATGCTTATAACCAAGCGGGATCCCATCACCTATGGTTCATATGTTGTATCTGATAGGGGATATGGGGCCGTATCAGATGGGGCGTAGCCTCTGTCTTCAGCAGGATTAACAGAAATTGTGTGTGTGTGTGTGTGTGTGTGTGTGTGTGGGTGGATGTACTCTTACCTGGTTTAGTTACTATACTTTATGACATGTCAGGCTCCTGGCATAGAAGAACATCTATGGAATTTCTAGGGCTCTCAGCACAACCACATATTTTCCAAGCTTGCAGGAGTAGGATCCAATTAACTCATTGCACAGATGATTACATTGTGGCTCTAATGGTTAGGAAGATTATAAGGGTGGGTCACCCAGCTGGTTAGTCAGAGAACCAGGGATGGAACCTGGGCCTCTGGGCTCTTTGTCCTGTATTCTTTCTACTGAGGGCAGGTTCTAGGAGATCTTTTTTACAGAATTTCCTTTAGCTTTGTATTCAGCTGGAGACAATACATCATATTATAGGCTTACGTATCCAAAGTTGGTACCAGTCAGATGTTCCCTGGTACCCTGCACTTGTGCCCATAGATACAAGGCCACATTTCTGCACAGGGATAGACCAGGAGCATCCCGATCCCACAGGACCTATGTGCTTTTTCATCAAAATCCTTTTTCCCTGTCCTGAAGTTAATATCTCTCTGGCTTCAATTTCTTTTCTATCCGTGCCTATTCACTTATATTAGTTTGTGTATCAACACTTAACAAAACTCACCTTTAAATTTGAGAGCCACTAAACACCTTGGCAAATCACACTCCCTGAAAAACAATCTCCATTTGTGTAATATTTCTTATCTTCTCCTGATAGTGATCACATGATGAGTGGGTACTCTGAAATCATGTCTGTATCAAGACATTCACCCTCTCCCTCTGAAGATGAGGGTAAATGACTTCCCCAAGAACAGCAGCAAGAGCTGGGAACAAGAACTGTCTCCCTGGACTCACTGGCTGTTCTTTCCATGATGCCACATCAGCAACTTACCAACGTTTAGGTCCTCCCGTGGCTCTTGTCCAACCTTTGTTGGGAGATGCTAATGGGCAATGAGATGAGCATGCCATGAGTAGAGGAAAAACGTGGGGAGGACAGGATAAGGTGGGAACGACCCAGCCCGCGAGGGCCAATCCACTAGCCACAGGCCATATGTACATATTTAAATTAAACTCAAATGAAATTAAAAGTTTCATTTCTCAGTTTCTAACCAGCTTTCATGTGGTCAGCGGCCACAAGTGGCTAATGGCTACCACATTGGAGAGCACAGATGGGGAACTTTTCTGTCATAGCAGAAACTTCTACACCCTATCAGGAGCAAATAATAATGATTACCATTTACTGAGGTCCTACAGCACATCATGCCCTGCCATTGGTGTTTTACGCCCCTTTTCATTAATCTTCGTAAAGCCCATGAAGTATTATTAGTTGCACTTGTTAATGAAACTGATGTTTAAAATTCTTATTAATTTTCCCTCAGTGTTCAGTAGTAAATGGTAGAAATATGAACACAGATCTGTTAATAGCAAACTATATGATCTCTATTTCTCTAGGAGGAACTATGTAGCAAACATTTATTGAGTACCTACTATGTGTTCCTGTTCTAACAGGTAGCATACCTGATCATGGAATCCTCTATAAGGGAGGTAGAAGTCTTCTCCTTATTTTATATGTGAATAAATGAGCACAGAGAAGGTGAGAAGCTCTCCTGTGGTCACCCAGCTAGTGAACCATAGAGTCAGGATTTGAACCCAGGCAATCTGACTCTATACTCTGAGTGCCAAACCACTACACTGTCCATGAACTGGTAGTTGCTTCTGTGTTGTGTTAAAGGCAACGACCGACCTGTGGCTTATGGTTCCAATGTTTGTTCACAGGGCCACTTGCTCTTCCCTGATAGGCTCTCTCACAGTGCTGGCTGTAGAAAGCAGCAGGTTGGAGGATTTGCTCCACTTTGCTCCAGCAAGCTCCATTGCTCTGTCAAGCTGCTATACCTAGATGTTGTCACAAGTGGCGCTTGAGTAAGTCTTCACAGGGGTCCTTTGGCCTACTCCTTGGACTGGTCCCACCACTGCTCACCGCAGGGCAAGTTCAAGAGTACCCTGTTGCCATTCTTTCTTGACATTTGGCCAGCCCAGCGGACATCCCTTCAGCGTGGTGGGCTGGCTGCATTCCAAAGCATGTTGGTGAATTTCTCTTATCCTTTAATGTGAAGCAGTCTAGTAGCTGATCCTCATGAACTGGTTCCAGAAGTTGGCTGGGATATTTTCAGCACTGGTCTGTAGATTTTTATTTAGTTTGGTCTAAAACCAGGTGCCATATGGGTCCCATACTCCACTTGCCATCAAATCATTCTGATTTTCTTTTTTTGGTCTATTTGTTCATTGCTTTAATATTTTTAGAACATCACTCCTATATGAGAAGTGAAACTCAATGGAGGTTTTTTCTTGCGTTTAAGTGGTGAAATTCTTTGACCATCAATAGGATTTTCATTGCATGGGTAAGCATTTTAATCTTGGTCAAGTTTTTCACTTTTCATACTCTTAGCAATATTATACTTCTGGAAGATGGGCCAAAATCCTTTGAAGGCTGTTTCAAGCAGGGTGGGTAGATAGTCCCATATAAAAATTCACAAATGACTTTAAGAGGAGATGACCTGTGGGTTGTCAAGTTGGAAGTATTATACTTCCCTAAGACCTGGAACCTTAGGTTTATGTCCTTGGGAACAAATAAATACTCAAGCCAACCTCAGACTGTGAGTCTTGTGGACTAGTTGTGGGGAACACCAGCAACTAACTGGCAAAACCTTCCTGGGGTCTCACTGAACTTCTCTAGTCAGGTCAATAACTGGCCATCGTGTCAGCCAACTCACATTATCAGAGACTTCTGTAAAATCGGAGGAAATGCTGCACTTCCTCCACGTGAGGTACCACAAGCACCACAGGAAAGTCACTCCTGCCTCACCCGTGCAGCCCAAATGCTTGGCTGTCTTGCCAGGGTACCACCTGACCTTATTGTGCAAGCACTGGTTTGCCACAATGCTGACCTGAATTTTGCTACAATAAAGTTTGTGAGAGTTGTCGTATAATTCTCAAATTATTTCCCACTCCAAAAAAGATGATGAATGGAAAATCTTGCTGTCCGTCATTGGCACCCTCCATAATAAAGAATAGCAAATACAGCTATTGAAATAGCTTCAACATTTCAGCTTGAAAATTTCCCCAGGTGCAGGGCTGTGACAATTCATGATTCCAGTTCCAGCTTCCTTAAGTTGGAGCAAATTCCTATTTTTAAACCAAACTGGCATAGACACTTGAAGAGGTGGTATTATATATTCCCCTCATTGGAGAAACTCAAGCGCAAGCTGGTTGGCTCTGTAGGGAAAGTGCTGAGTGGGCTTTAGGAAGTGGTTGGGTGGCCAAACTAGATTTACCTAACTGAACGCTGGAAGGCTTTGATTTTAGCAGGTCCTTTAGCTACAAATATCTGTGTCCATAATGCTCTACCTTTTAAATAGATCCCACTTTTCCTTCTCAAGATCTTTGCCCCTGCTTTTTTTTCTTTTTCCTGAACATCAATATACCCCACTCTTATACATGGCTAGCACAGACTTTATTTTTATTGTTCACATGTTGATTTAAATGTTTTCTGCTTAAAGGAACCATTTCTAATCCCTCTATGTAGATGCACCACCATATTCTCTATCTCTAAATCTATTTAATTTTTCCCCAAATGTATGCAGTTTGTAAGTGTATCTATATCTGTTGTTGGGTTGGTTGTGTGTAGGCTGTATGGAATGATCCCTGTCTATTTTATTCATTAATGCTTGTTACATTAACAAAGCATTTAAATAATTTTTGAATGCCTGCATGAATGAATATTAAAATCAGATTAAAGTCATTTATAGATTCTAAACTGGAGACCTTTTTAACTGGAAGACATAGTTAGAGATGATCCATTACATCATTTATCAGTAAAGTATAGATATCCCAGTTTCTTCTTTTTCTTATTTTCCAAGGTTGATGGTTGAACTATATACATTTCTGAGCACTGTATCATTATTTGTGATTAGGTTGCATGTTGAGACTTTGGTACTGTGCCGTCAGAAATCCCAGCAAAAGAAAAAAAGTTGTCTTTTATTTTGTTTTGTTTGCATTTTAAACAATTTCTGGGGCTTGTAAATATACTGACAGTCTATCCCTGTGCTTCTAGATCATTTGGAGTAACTTACCATCCTTGGGACTCCACAAAGTCCCAGGTTGCCTGCCTGGAGCAGGTGAATACTTGAGGTCTTTCTCTGGTCCTGTGGGTGAACAATGACCTTGCCTGTCTGACTCTGGGTGAACGCCCTGGGTGGGGGCTGGTCACCTTAGATATGACAAGGACCAAAGTGGAAGGCATCAGGGACCAGATGCATCAGAACAAAGAGGGAAGAAAGCATGATCCTGAAAATAGAAATCACATCAAAAAATAGATGACGAGCTGATAATGCCTTGAAGCCTTTGTTCAGGAACACTCTGGCACTATAAAGGGAAAAATGACAGTGCCATATTCTTCTGTGAAGCGTGAGTCGGTTTGTCTTCAAGAGTTCTTCCCAAAGAAGGCCTTGTGGATTGTGGCTAACTCCGTTTTCCATTTTTATCTAGATTTGTTCTTTAATGCAAATGTTATTCTTTTTCAAGGATTGCTGTATCATCACATGAACAACAAGATAAACAAATTTGACAAAAATTCACCAAAAAAAATAAATGTGGTAATTGCATATTCTCATCCTAGGTATTCCCTTTTGTTCTCAATTAAAATGCAGTTCCTATAGTTGTGTATGTTGTATTATTTGTTCACCTTAAATAAATACTTTTGAATCTAAAAATATAGCAGAAATAAAACTTTCTAAAAAAAAAAAAAAGCTGAAACTTAGTATCACATCAAAAATAAGAAATGGATTTTAGGGGATCAGGATGGTTGAAGTTTCCTGACAAGTCAACACCATTCTGGCCCCTGATCTAGGGGGTTTATGGGTATATACTAAACGTCCAGCCCCAGATTTATGGCTGAATAGTATAAATGCCCATTCAGATATCTTCGGTTTAGTTAGACTTAAAATATGAGGTAATTACACTCATTGGCAGATATTTCATGAAAATGTAGGATTTTAAGTAGCATTTGGTCAGCCCCAAACTCTTATCATTAAAATGTGCTCTGCTTGAGTTAAACACATGATTCTTAAGTGTGACCAACAGTGAAATTTAGTGAGACCTCTACTAGAGAGGGTTGGTGCACAAGAGTTTACCACTTCTAGGGGCATGGGCTCAGCTACGTTTCTAACTAATATAAGATGTCCTGGAAATGACCAGGGAAAGTTCAGAAAGAAGCAAAGTGACTAGTATTACACCTGATCCATGGAGCAGCCTGGCTCCGTACCCTTCAGGCCATAGTGACCCGTCTCCTCCCACTCACCTGTAGTTTTTTCGATAGCAGCCTGCTAACATGAAAACTGCAAGATCTGACACAGCCTCCTTTTCTGTGCTCACACTTCCCCATGACATGCTGGAACCAGCACATCAGAGCAGACGTATTCATAGTAAAACCAAAAAGCAGTGACAGTGCTGACAACTTTACACCTGAGCCAAGTGCCAGAACTGACTCAGGGGAGGAGGTGGGAGTAGGGAAGGGATGTCCTCCTCTCAACCCTCTTTGAAAACACAGATTGGGGTTACTATTAACTCAGTGCTGCTGGGAGATTCTGGCTTAAGGTTTCCTCCTAGGTTCTTTGGGGTTGGTGCCTCAGGTGAGGTGAAAAAGGGTTTTTTATTTTTTCTTTTAATTTATTTATTTTTATTGTTAAATCATAGCTGTACATTAGTGCAATCAAGGGGTACAATGTGCTGCTTTTATATACAATCTGAAGTATTCTCATCAAACTGTTCAGCTTAGCCTTCATGGCATTTTCTTAGTTACTGTACAGGCATTTGTATTTAGATCCCAGACAGATACGGAACCAGCAGAGTGGGGCAGGACCCTCACTATGAGTCCCATTTTGGCCAGTGGAAGCCTCGTGGGTCTTTTGAGTGTTGCTGGATTAGTTATTTATGCATACATGTGTACAGTTAAAATAGGCATAAGTTTTTTAAATCTCACATTGTGTTTCTCTGGGTCAGGATTTCATGGATACCTATAGCTTATCTGTATGATTTTGGCCCAAGGTCTCTCACGAGGCCACGATTTTGGCAAAGGCTGCCATCATCTGAAGGTGTGACTAGCAGCAGAGGATCCATTTCCAGGATGGCTCACTCACGTGCCTGCTGAGTTGCTGCTGGCTGGCGGCAGGAGGCCTCAGTTCTGTCAAATGTAGACCACTTCATACACTTGCTTGCTTGAGAGTTCTTATGACATGTTTCCCAGCTCTCCCCAGGATGAGTGATACAAGAGACAGCAAAGTAGAAGCCACATTATCTTTTCTGGGCTTAGAAGTCACACTGCCATTCTGCAATATTCACTTGGTTATGGGTCAGCCCTGCTAATATGAGAAGGGAATAAACAAGAACATGAATGCTGGAACATCTCCCAAAAGCTATACAAATCTGATTCTCATGGAAATGCACGAGTATCCTTTTAGAGAAGGGTCCACAGTCCCTGACACTCTTCTTGCCTTGGGGGGTGGGGTACTCAGTGCCAGCCACCATCTCTCCGCTTGGTTAGCAGTGTGCACATGGGGAGTGCTAAGAAGGAGTTCCCAGTGAGCCTGGCACACACCACTGCTTAGAATGCAACTTCAAAGCCAGGTCCACTCCCAGATGGAGTATTGCACTAAAATGGGCATTCAGTGGCCCCAAAGAGTTAATAAACCTATTGTAGTGTCTGTTACATCTGGGAGGCCCTGGGGAGAATGTGGCCTCACTGGATTTCTGCTCTTTTCCTGGAGGGAAAAAAAAACCTTACTGACTCAGACTGGGAGTACAGAAACTAATTGTGAACAGTTGCTGGGTCACCTGTGGTGGACCTGGGTGGAAATTCCAGTGAACCTCTGTCATTTTCTGTATGATAACCTAACCTAATTTCCACTGTGAAATTTTAATTTTTAAATTTACGGGAAGATAGTACATACCAGAAATTATATAATAATATAGAACATAATGAATATATTATCACTGTTGATCTTCACTGGAACCCTGTGAAGTAAATATCATGACCACTGTTTTGTAGAAGAGTGTACTGAAGCTCAGTGAGGCCATGTGGGCCGGCCCAACTTCCCTGCTAGCAAATGAGAGAGCCAGGATTCCCACTGGGTGTGTCCTACTCCAAAGCTCTTTCAGAACTCTCCAAAAGAGAAGGGGGTATAGGAGAATGTATGTCCAGGGAGGAAGGAGAGGAGGAGGGCCCAACGCTGGTCCACGGGAGGGCAGCTGGGCTGGAGGATGGTGGGGGCCGGGGCCGCAGAGAGAAAGCTGGAATCTCCTGTTGGGAGGGACCATGCTCATGACCCTTCCCTTGGCTCACCAGTTGGAATGCCTGCTCCCGAATCTAGGCAACAGTGATGCCAGGTCTATCTCAAGGGTTGCAAACTCTACATCTCTCCTCCAAGGGAAGTCAGGTGGTTAATGGTAATGGTTACTCTTCGGTAGGCCTCCTGCTAAGTTAGGAGCCACTTTAAAAAAAAACCCCAAACCCTCACAACATTCCTATGAGGTAAGTATTACCGCCTGCACTTGGTAGCTGTAGAGAGCGCGGGTGGAGGGGGTCGGCGAGTTGCGTTTAGGAACATCCTCAAGGTCACAGAGCTCCTAGTGTCAACGCTAATGTTTCAACCCAGGCCTCTGACTTTAAGGCCATCAGGTCTCCTAACACCGTGTTCCAGCTGGCGGAGGTGGTGGGGTCTCACGGCCGCGTGGGCCGTTCATCTTCGCACAGACTGACAGCTCCTGCCTCCCCCACAGGGAGCGCGGGGTCCCCCCGGCTCCTCCTGGAAGGAGACTCGCTGAGGCACCCGAGCAGGGGACCTCCTGCTCTCGGGCGCCGGCCGCTGCAGCCCGCGGGCAGGTAGGGAATCCTCCCTCGGCCCTCGGCCTTGGGAGTCGGAGAGCAACCCACGCCCGGCTGCACAGCGTTTAGGGTGGGCTTGGGCTCCGATGCCCGGGAAGGCCGAGCTGGGGGGCGAGGTGCACCGGCTTGGGTGGGCGTCAGGCACCGCGCCCGGCCCCCCACTTCCCTCCCACTGGTCTGTCCGCTCTTCCGGCGGGAGCCGGGGCGGGCTGGGCCGCAGCAGCCCGGCGCCCAGGGCCGGGAGGGCGGAGGGAGGAGGAGGAGGGAGGAGGGACAGAGTCCCCGGCTCCTGGGCCGCCCGGGGCCTGGAGGCTTTGTGTATTCGGAACCGGATTCCCCCACCTCTCTTCCCTGCCTCCCATTCCGGCTTTCTTTTCCCCTGACCGAAGTCCCAGTAGAGTATCCAGCAATTAGCACGCGAGGAGGGGGTGGAAGGCGGCGGCGGCGGCGGCGGCCGGAGGTGGGGGCGGCGAGACCCCCCCCCCCAATCGGCCGCGCTCCCGCCAGCGCTGCCTTCGTGCGCCACCTACCGGCTGCTCGGGGCCGCGGCGGCGCCCGCCAGAGCTGTTCCTAGGCAGATCTTGATCTCCGCGGACAATAGACAATGGGATTTTTTTTTTTTTTTGGAACAATGATTTATTGGGGGTGGGGGGGTGGGTAAGGAGGAAGAAGGGAGGGAGGGAGGAAGCAGCAGTGTGTTTGTCATCGCTTTAGAAAAAATCTCTGTTCTATCATTGTTTCTGCATATCCATTATATTGAGGACAAAAGAATCCCGTTCTGGAACAACAAAGCCGAGGGAAATGTTTTCTGTGGCTGACATTTAATTGTGTGCGCAAGGTGCTACATTATCATGGGGAGACATTGCAGAGTGGAATAGGGCACAGTGGAATAGGTTCAAAAGCCTGACTTCCCTGCTGTTGGTACATGTGCCCCATTTTATATTGTCTCATATATCTCCGCTCAGGTTATACACTACACACAATGTTACGTTTCTATATAGTTTTCCAACCGTCGCAAGGGTTCCTTGGGGATTATTTTCGCACCACCTCCAGAGTCTGTTCTTTTACAGCTAACAGGGATGATCATGTTTTGCTTCACAACCTCTGTACGTGTTTCTTACTGACAGCATCCTAGTTTTCAGAAGCCGTTAGGGATCTTGGAGAACTCCTAGTCCAGCCCTCTGATTTTACAAATGAAAGAGGTAGAATGCCTTATGCAAAGTGACACAAAATAATTAGAGGCAGAGGTGGCCCCAGAACTCTTCTTTCCTAATTGCTGACCCCTGGCCCTGCCACTCCGTATGCTGATGCCCACACATGCTGACTTGGTCACTCCATGGCCTCCTGTTTGGCAGGAGAAACTAATACGCGGTGAGTGTGTTGCCCAAAGATGGGTGAATACTCTGGCCCGGGGCCAGAAGTGCAAGCTGGCTGGATTGGTAGTAATCCCTTTCACTGCCCTTTTCATGCCATCCCCTCTGTACAGCAGAGAAAGAAACACCATGGATGTTGTCTTCGTATCCTTATTTTATTATTTTGCTAAGATATGTTAACATTTAAAACCTATTACAATTATCCACAGCTTTACAGAAAACATTTTTCCTGGGAGGCAGGGCTTGAGTTCCTCCTCAGATCCAGGGCATAAGAAGAAATGTCTTCCATCTTTGGAAATTATGTTGAGTGGTCTTTTGGCAAAAGTGGTTTGCCTTTGGGAACTTGAATAATACAGATGTCTTTCTAAGGTTCATGAAAAATCTTTAGGGAGATGCAGATAGCTGATCATGCCATAGAACAAAGACATTTTTCTTATGCCACCTTCCAAACCATACAACAGACAGTGCCCCCCCCTTTAACTATTACTGTGTCACTCTGAGACAGAATTTTCAAGTCTTAGATGAGGAGCTCAGCAAACATCTCTTCACATCCAAAATAAGTCAACCCATCATGAAAACCAGCTTGTTTTAAAAGTTGTTCATCCTGTTTAAAGCAAATAGACCGATCTCACAGTCTACAGACAGCTAGACAACACGCAGAGAAAATTTCAAAACAAAAGGCCAGAACATTCCCTAACTCTCTTGAAGCTGTCTTCTAAAAGCCTAGAGAAGGAAAAAACACACTTGGGTTGTAAACAATTTCTAAACCTGTCTGCTGGGTTTTGGCACTTTAAAAGCATTGGTTTATACAGGGGCCATGTGACATGTTAACAAGGAGCTTAGATCTCTAAACCTAGTTTTCCTTTGTTTGTTCCTTTTCTTTTCTACACTGTAGTGATTCATCCTGTCTCTACAGAAAGATCCTCAGTTCAATGATATTCTAATATGACAGCCACACGCTTAGAAACACCTTGCCTCAAGGATTTTGTGAGAATCAAATGTGATCAAATGAGGTAATGTAGGTGAAAGTACTTTTAAAAGCCTGAGGTACTCATCAGATGGGAGGTATTATTCCCATTTATTTGAGAGTTTGAAAGCATTAAAATCATTAATTGGAGCACTGCCATCACTGTTCTGAAGAGCTGTGATTTGGCCCATTTTTCAGATAGGAACTTAAGGTTACACCTTGGGGTAAAGCTTAACGTAAATGTTAGAATATTCAAATCTTCTCTTAAAGAACATCTGCACATTTTGTTGGTATCTGGTAAATGCTAGCATACTGGTGACTCATTGCTTCCCCAATGTCCTTATTTGGTAGCATGCAAATAAAAATGATCATTTTCAGATTTAGATTTTCTCAAACCGTGGTGCGAGCAGCTATTTTTACTTTTGCTTCAGTCACCATTCTCTGTAGTAGAAAGTGTAGAGAGTTGTAAAATCTGTTTTTCCATTTGCAGCCTAAATTTAAATATGGAATACAGCAAAGAAAGTACTCTCTTGGTCAGATACAGGAGTCACCATAGTCAAATTGAGTATTTCTGACACAGTCTTCATGTCCATACACTTCAGGACTCAACATCACTAGTGTCACAAACACTTGACAAGACTGTTTCCATAGCACTTCCCTTTAGGAGGCTTCAAGTGATCTACAAATGTTCTGTAACTAATTCTCTTAACATTTGTATTGGAGAGTTGATGGGTCCATTGAAACAACACTCACAGAAACTGAAATTTAACCCAGTCAGCTGGTTTCAATACTACGGGCCCATGGGGTACATGCCCTATACTTAGTTCCAAAGAAATGAGTGGTGTTACCAAAGGATGAGCAAATTGGAGTCCCTTCCCTAACTTCCTCAGTAGTTGTCCTAATCTACTAAAAACCAAGCCTGCTATCAACTTTCTCCAGAGGTCATTGCCAGAGTTTACCTCCTGCTTTGGACCCATCACCTGACTTAACCCTGGACCTTGACATGATGGGCGTCCCAGATCTGTACTGTGACTAACTTCTATGACTGGGTGTTCAAATGTTGATGTTGATGACGTCATTCCAGGATAACCCGTCCAGACTGGCCAGCTGCGAGAATGATTTCGAGTGGGTTTCAGTGAAATCACATTCTAATCTTTGTTTTCTTTGCTGAAACCATCTGTGGCTCCTGGCTCCTTGGGGCCAGGTTTGTGACATTATGTTTATGGGGCTTTGTGGGGTAGGTAGATGACCTTGCTTGTTCTCCTTGGATATCCTTGACTGCCCTCTCATGTTCCAAATGAAACAAGGGATAGCGCGTAACCTCTGAACTTGCCCGTTAGCAGGTGGCTAGAGCTTGGAAGTAAAGAGGATGCTGGCGAGCATTGTACCTTAGGCAACCGGATGGCTCTGTCTGCCCAAAGCCACCTGATTTATATGCATTCCCGCCTGGGGCTTGGTCACTGGGGTTTCCTTTTTTTGAAGCTTTGGCGCCTGTTGCTGCTTACTCTTCCTTCATCCTCCTTGAACTCTACCATATTTCCTGGGGACTCCCCTGACCCTGCGTAAATTCTTGCAGCATAGGAAATGCCCAGTGGAAATGCAAAATAATCATGTCATCTTTCACACATTTATGGTATGTGGCAATGTTTCTAATAGGCACTAAGGGATAAGAGTTTATCTTTCTATCTTACATCTCATAAATCTCTTACCTTTTTTCCATCATTAGTGCAAATTTTGCTTAGTCCAATAACAAGGTTAAAATTATAGTACTTTTCATCATTACAGAGATGCTTTTGTCAACAATGGGGACAATGGTTATATCCAAAGTTTAGCAAATTTATTTTTTCCCTTTGCCTGCATGGGAGTGACCTCTGAACCATAAGTAAAAGATTCTCACTTATTTATTTACAGGCTTTGTTCGAGACATCTGTTTGCACACGTAAATGTTTAAGGGAGAGGCCTTTGGCCTAGGGGAGAATTGGTTAATCTGCCCCCCTGTTCTTCCTCTGAATTTTTTTTCAGACTCCAAACCAGGGAAGAGACATCTGAGATACTGCGCAGCAGTGAGGAATTCATGCTTTTTAAGTTATTTAACTTCTTTATGCTTTAGTCTTCTCTTTGGGGGATAATAACAGAACCTCAAGTGTATTGTGAGGGTTTTCTTAAAAATAACTTTCTTCTTTTTGAGACGGGGGCTTTCTCTTTGTACAGTGCAGTAGTAGTGTCATTATAGCTCACTGCAGCCTCAACTTCCTGGGCTCAAGGGATCCTTCTGCCTCAGCCTTCCAAGTAGCTGGGAGTACAGGTGTGTACCACCACTCCCAGCTAATTTTTCTGTTTTTTGTGGAGACTCTTGCAGACTGGTCTCAAACTCTTGAGCTGAAGCAATCCTCCCACCGGGGCTTCCAGAATGCTAGGATTGTAGGCATGTGCCTCTGTGCTTGGCCTTTTGTGAGGATTGAAAGCAATAGAACATGTAGAGTTTAGCACAATGCCTGATGTGTAATAAGCCCTTGGTAAGTGGCAGAGAGCATCCTGATCATTACAATTTTTATCATGTTTTCACATGGCGACCTTCTGCCCTGCTGTCCCTGCAGCTGCCGAAGGATTCATGCACTGTAGCTGTGTGTCAGTAACACCCTTATTAGCCTCGGGCATGAATGAAGTCCTCAGACGGTTCCTGCCTCTGCTTTCCACTGCTGACTGCTGCTTTTCACATAGGTGGCCCGCTTCTGCTTCCACTGTCAGCCTGCCACACCCATATCCACACTGTACAGGGGTCTGACCTGGAGGCAGTCTGCTGGAGCCATTTGTCACCCTCTGCCCAGAGCTGGAGCCCCACAGAGTCTTTCCCTTCCCATGTAGCTCCAGAGGCTCCAGCCGTCTGTGGAAATTACCCCATTGTCTGGCTGTGGTGAGATATTAACAAGTTGCTTCTGTCCATCTTTTACCTGGATCTGAATGGAGGTTTCATCTTGTTCCTTTTTCCAGAAGGAAACCACTTTCTGCAGGGTCCCTTGGTTTTCTTGGAGGCCAGCTTCTGTCTGCAAATGTGAAGGAGACATCTTTATCCTGATCATCTTCATCGAACACCGCATCCATATACTCAGGCCAGGCGAAGCATTTGCTCTTCTCTCTGGACTGCAAGGTCAATGCCTTGCTTATCTCTCTCTCATCTGACCTCATTACTTTAAGTTCCTTATTTTCAAATTTATCAGACATTCATCTATTGTAGAAGTGGAAGAATTGTTTTGAATGGTTCCTGGTGGGAGTGCTGTGAATCTCCCTCTAGATGCAGGGGTCCTCAAACTTTTTAAACAGGGGGCCAATTCACTGTCCCTCAGACCATTGGAGGGCTGGACTATAGTTTTAAAAAAATATATATATGAACAAATTCCTATGTACACTGCACATATCTTATTTTGAAGTGAAAAACCAAAATGAGAACAAATACAATCACATTGCCTCATGTGGCCTGCGGGCCGCAGTTTGAGGACCCCTGCTAGAGCTTCGGGGTCTGCCTTTCCTTCTCAGAGTTACTGTGTAAACCCCAAGAACAGGTTGCATTTTCCTCCTTTGGGTACCAAACCCCATTTAGAAAATAGAGTTCAGTTTCTTCTTTAATGGTAGTGCATCATATATACTGACCATTTCCTTTTTATCATGATTCTCCTACCATGTGTCCATCCATCCATCCATCCTATTGATCTATTATCTATTAATATATATGGCTTTTTGCTGTTTACACACTTGTGTCTGCTCCAGAATACTTTCACTGAAAGGCTGCTGTGCAAAGATATGACTCACTACTGACACAGTGGCTTGTTTTTTGCCAGATTCTGTTTGCTCTCAACAAGTGTAATCGGACACTTCTTTGGCAATAGCTTACATTAGAATGCAATAGAGAAATGCCTAAAAATGTACAACTGACAGGGTTATTATTGAAGCTAATGTAAGTTAGTGGAAAAAAAAATGCATTGGCAGGGCTCAGATGCAGAGGAAACACCTTCGTCTACAAAGGGTTGGGGACAGCTGACCAGTGATCAATGCTTACAAGATTAAAAAGGAAACCCATCTTTGATTCCTCTCTCTTTTTAGCCTGACAATGGGTCGCTGAGTTTTGTTGTCCTTTCTTTACATTATGATATGTCTTGCATTTTTTTCTTGCTTTTCATTCCTACTATACTCTAACTCTGGGTAGAGTCCTTTTACCTCATGTGTGGTCCATAGCAACAGCCTTCTAACCAGATTACCTACTTCACATCTTTTCTCCTCAAAAATTACACTAAAACTGCCATCGGATTAATATTGTGAAAATACTACTTTCTCCAAATGTATTGACCCACAATCCTTCAATTTCCCTATAGGAAAATGCCCCCAAATTCTCTTGGTATGAACCCTCCAATTTATTTATCTATTTCTCATCTTTCTTGATTAAATAAATCTCTAGTCCTGTCATTCTTCTCATCTAAAATTTGCTCAAACCATTCTAATTCCTGGATATATCTTTCTTATTCTGTCTTCCAAATCTTCCCCCAATCTTTGAGACTGGGCTCAAATCTCACTCCCAGCTTGAAATAATCACTCTCCTCAGAACACTTGAGATGTCATTATTTATATAATTAATTCCATGCACCCAACACACACTGTCTCAGGTCCTTTCTTCTAGTGCTCTGTTCTGCTCTGTAACTTTCACATGCTTACCACTCATCGTGTGTCCCGGGTGGTGAGTGCCTCACAGATGGCTGATTCATGTTCTGAGTTTTTTCCAAAGCATCTTTCATGAGCCTTATACTAAGTGATCATTCAAGAATATTAGACTTAGGCTCGGTGCCTGTAGCTCAGTGGCTAGGGTGCCAGCCACATACACGGGAGCTGGCAGATTCAAATCAAGCCAAACAACAATGACAACTACAACCAAAAAATAGCCAGGCGTTGTTGCAAGAGCCTGTAGTCCCAGCTACTTGGGAGGCTGAGGCAAGAGAAATACTTAAGCTCAAGAGTTTGAGGTTGCTATGAGCTGTGACTCCCCAGCACTCTACCAAGGGTGACATAGTGAGACTCTGTCTCAAAAAAAAAAAATATATATATATATGTATATATGTTAGACTTAATTAAGAGAAAAAAAACCCCAAAGTTAGGAAAACTAGTTAAGTCCTTTTCATCACCAGTAGAGAAATGACAGGTTCAGAGTTTTGTTCCTGTGCATGTTGAATTTGAGGTCTAATGGAGAATGTGTTTTTCATAGTATCTAGAAAGAATCCTGTGAGTCATGTTGTCCAGTTTCTTGGCTTTCAGTCATCTGAGACAAAAAGAGACCTATTGTATGTTTAAAGAGCCCAGAGATAAAATTCCCTGGGTCTTTTGGATGATTAAGTCTCAAGGTTGTATCAACTCTCCCCGTGACAGTTCTCTCACTTGTCACATTAGCCCCAAACCATTCTAATTCAAGGTCTTGAAATTTCACTGTATTCAAATGGACTGAATTCCTTCAGTGCATGGTTAAAATGTAGATTCTTAAGTCCATCGCCAAAGTAATAGAATAATAACAAATTATTCTGGGGTGGGCACACACAAATCTGAAAGGTATATATGTGTGTGTGTGTATGTATGAGTGAGAGAGAGAGAGAGTGTGTGTGTGTGTGTGGGTGTGTATATATATACATGTGTGTATTATATATATGTATGTATATAGTATATGTAATCTATACCAGGTAATTCTGATACAGGTGGTCTTCAGGACGCTCTGTGAGAAAAAAAAACTGCTTTGATTTCATTTTCTTAAAATTTTAGCTCAAGCATCTTCAATTGTAGGACCATTTTCTATGAACATTAAAAAACAGATAGTTAATACCTTTTCTCAAAATTTTATGTCCTCCTATGAGTATTTTTAGCCTCATCTATATTAAGCTCTATGTTAAGTTGAACTTGATGTTCAATACATGTTTATTGAGCACCAGTGTTCTAGGCATCAAAGATGAATGAGTTAAGAAATGAGGTAGATCTACATTCTTAGGAAGCTTATAGTATAGTGGGGGAGGGAATAATTATGATAGCATTGGTGATGACAATCCAAAGTTTGTGGACATTACATATGTTTGTGGCAGTCCAGCAGAGGCAGGGTCTTGGAGTCTGTTGTCCATGGCACTAGGCAGGAGGTATATACATTTCCTCTTGTGGCTCTTGACTTTGAGCTTCTAGGACTAATGAAAAGAAAATGCCAACACTCCACCATTTTAATAGCTTTTAAAAAGCCATGAACATTACTCAGTCAGTCATTTTCAGTCAATCAGTCAGTTCAATATTTTACTGAACATTTGGGATGACCTGCACTCTGTAAGGCATTTTAAGAGCGCGTTATTCTTGGTCCCTAAGCCCTAGACT
Organism: Loris lydekkerianus; assembly: GCA_963574355.1. Lineage (NCBI taxonomy): Eukaryota > Metazoa > Chordata > Mammalia > Primates > Lorisidae > Loris > Loris lydekkerianus. The sequence goes on from CAUYPK010143342.1 coordinate 37,365, forward strand.
TTGCCATAATAAACTATACACCTTCTTCATTCATTTGGGTCCCTTTTATGTCACTTCCACCAACATTAAAGACTGAATGTCCTCTTCATTTATGAAGTAAATATTTAGTGAGTATTCCAATGTGCAAAGCATTTGCTAAATGACATGAGAATATAAAAATGAATCGAACGCAGATTCTTTTCTTAAAGAAATTACCTACAGTCTAATGCTGTGATGCATCATGTACCTGTAACAAAGTAGGATATAAGTAAATATACTGTGGATTACTTCCAGTCAGGAATAGGATCCAGGAGGCTAAAGGTATGGAAGGGTACTCAGAATGAGGAGGGTTGATCCAAGGGGAGGCAAGTTCAGGTTTAGACTTGTCACATTCGAGGTATTGGGGGACATCCTGAAGATGGCCAGCGAGTAGTTAGAAAATGTGTGACCAGAGCCAGGGAAGAGATAAAGAAAGCAAGAGACACCGGTGACACAGGGAGCTACAAGACTAAGTTCTCTGAGGGGGTCGTCAAAGAGTTCAGGGAAAATGTATTTGTACACATATTATGAAAAAACTACTCATGGACTTAAATTTTTTGGTACCAAAATAAATTTGTATTAATTTGTTATGACATGTTTGAACAAGATCTAGTCTGAGGTACTAAGAAGGATAAAACATCACTTTGAAAAGAGCCCCTGTCAGAGCAGTAAGAATTCCACCAAAATTGAAGCAAGAGGGAACATAAAAGAGAAGTTAGGTGGAAGAATGATGAAGTCATCGATGCTTTCTGAGAAGCTTGTGGTGACAATATCCCTAAAGAAATCTGCAGTTTACAAATGGGTGACCTGTTTTAAGAAGGGTTGGGACAGTGTTGAAGATGAAGCCCACAGGGGCAGATTATCCACATCAACTTATCTGTGGGGAAAAACTGTCTTGTTCTTGCCTTAGTGGAAGGGGACCGACAATTAGCAACAGAAATTACTAGCCAACACCACACACATCTAATTGGTTCAGCTTACCTACTTTTGACTGAAAAATGAAAGGTGAGCAAACTTGTTAATAGATGGGTGCCAACCTGTTGGGTCCAGATCACCTGCAGACAAGAGCAGAGCTTTCAGTGGATTCATTTCTTACAAGAGTCGTAGCAGGAGATGAAATGTGCTTTTACCACTATGATCCTGAAAGATGTGACTACCGAGGCGGGAGTGATCCAGTCAGAACAAAAGTAGACCAGTCAAGAGCAAAGGTCATGGCAATAGTTTTGTGGGATGCTCTAGGCATTTTACTTGTTAACTTTCTGGAGGGCCTAAGAACAACAACATTTGCTTCTTATGAGAGTGTTTAGAGAAAGTTAGCCAAGGCTTCCGCAGAAAATGCCCCAGAAATCTTCACCAGAGAGTCCTTCTCCACCATAACAATGCTCCTTCTCATCAAACCAGAGCAATTTTGCAAGAGTTTTGGTGGGAAATCAATAGGCATCCACCTTACGGTCCTGATTTGACTTTTTCAGACTTCCTTTTGTTTCCTTATATTAAAAGATCTTTAAAGGACACCCATTTTTCTTCAGTTAATAATGTAAAAAGACTGCATTGAAATGGTTAAATTCCCAGGACCTTCAGTTTTTTAAGGAAGGACTAAATGGTTGGTGTCATCACTTTATAAAGTGTCTTGAACTTGATGGAGCTTATGCTGAGAAATATTTAGTTTTATCTTCTAATTCCATTTTCCCATACACTTTTTGAAGTCCTCTTATATTGTAAAAAAAGTGCAGCAGTCAGGAAAGGGGAATTAAAATACGAGAGAAGCAACTCAGAAATATCACATTTTCTTATTGGATCTCAATTTAATCACTGGGAGGTTGAACTTACAACATTTGAAAGATGAATTCAAATATTTTATTTGCTAACATAACATACATTTAAATCTTTGCTTTTCCTATGGGATGGGCTTAGTCTATTTTCTAAACTGACCAGTGCATCTACTAGACCTTGGCTTTTTGTATCAGACTAATACCTCTATATTTGTTTTATTCAGAAGACAAGGGAAGGAACTATAGCTAGAAGAAAGAGAAGAAGAGAAATAAAACAGGGTCTGTTTTTATGGGCTCCTGTATTTGTTGATGATTGAGGAAAACATGGATGCTGATTGCAGAAGGCAGGCTTTACTCTTAGGGATCTGGGCAGCACCATATCGAAGACCTCCTATCTTTGGCCTGTAGGATTAAAACTATAACTTCCAGAAACACTGACCCACAGTCCTGATGGGCTCTCTATGCATTCTCTCTTTCCTTGTCTTTTTATTTCTTCTTCTCTTTTTGTTTCTGACATCAAGTTTTGGGCTCAATGATAGTGGTTACTTGAATAGAAGCAGAGAAAATCCATAAGAGAAAAACACCAAAGTGTTGATTTGAAAATTCATGTAGAGTAACCATTTAGGCACATGAAAATTAAAATCATGTGCATAATCCTGTTCAGAATCATTTGCATCTCTTTAAAATATCTCATACAGCTGGATGTCATCCTTGGAGCTCATTTCCAGAGTAACTAGTAGATTTTCAAAGGCCCTGTGACTTATATTTACTTACTCAACAATGATGTTCCTCCAGAAAAATACAACCTTCTCTCCCACAGTTTAATTTAGGAGCATCAATGTATTATAACAGTGCTTACAACTAATTTCTACAGGAAGCCAACTAGAATTTGCCTAATGCAGAGCTAAAAGAGGGTGAGAAGGGAGCAAGGAGGCTCTGGATTCCAGATCTGTGCTCAGAAACTCTCAACGGGGCCACACACCCAGCTGCTGTGGGTGAGAGGTGAGCTAATCGCTTCCAGAACCCCGCATTTGGTGAAGCAGGCCTTTGAAATGACACCACAGTGGAAGCAGGTTATCATCATGGTACCCCATGGTCTGAGAGAGGAAACGGAAGAGCTCCATGACGTGAGGGGAGATGTAAAGATCAGTGAGGCTCAAATGGGATAATTGGAAAAGCCCAGGAAGGCAGTAAATGATGCCTCTATGACCTGGCTTGGTTACCATATTGCCAGAATGGGTGTAATAGGTCAGCAACCCATCGATGAAAGGCAAACTCAGGAAAAGCTGAGGGGATGCGCTAAGACCTGAGCTCTGGGGCAATTTGGGGGACACTGAAATGGTGCTGCTGGATTTTCATGCTTAGGAAAAGAAACAGGACAGAATCAGTCAACTGATTGTTGACTGATTATATGGAAGTGGTTTTCATGTTGTCAGAGGCTAGAGCAGTCAGTAGGAAACAGGCCCAGAAAAAAGTCTCCCAAATGATGAGGTGAACAAAGCTGGGGAGTGGTAGTCCTTAACGTGGGATCTGGCTACTCACTCCTGCCCCTGCCCTTGAAGTGCTTTAACCTTGCTACACTGCAGTTTCCTTGTGTGTGATAAGAAAATAACAATTGTTCCTTGAATTTTATACACATAAAGCTCTTAGAACCATTCCTAGCACTTAGGAAGCATACAGAAAGCCTAGTTGATAAATAGTCTGGGGCAGTGACTTTCAACAGGTGTGCTGCAGCACAATGGTGTGCCATGAGAAGACCTTAGGTGTGTCTTGGAAATTTTTAAGGATTGTTAATGAAATTATTTTCAGAAGAAGTTCAATGCACAGTAAGTATGCTTTTTTTTTCACTCTTTTTTTGATCAACATAATTTAACTGTGCCATGACATCAAAAAGGTTGAAAACACTGTCTAGACTCTAGGGTTTCAATGCTCTTGAGGGCATTTTGGAAATTTGGGGGGAACTTTTTTCTGTTACAAGGATAGAGGGTAGGTACTACTGCCATTTAGTGGGTGGAGGCCAACAAAAATGTATCCCATATCCCTTACGACTATTGGACATTTCTATAGGTGAAAAATCCAATATTATGAAAACTTAGAGTCTAACTCAGGTTTTGAAATTTACATGAAGTCTTTTTGCATTGTTTTAATATATGCTGAATTTTTGATGATCACGTAAGTCAAGAAGAAGATTATACTTTTCCTTGTTCAAAGAATTGTCAGGAGTTGTTCAGCATTTCAGAGAATCACCTCACCAAGACAAACATGACCACCTGCCGAAATTTGACTCTGTTGTCTTATGTACTTAACCATCGATTTGGGGGTTAGAGCATTTTGGTATATTGCCTTGACCTGCCCTCAAGGATTTTTTTTTTTTTTTGAGTTTTTTTTTTTATTAAATCATAGCTGTGTACATTAATGTGATCATGGGGCACCATACACTGGTTTTATAGACCGTTTGACACATTTTCATCACACTGGTTAACATGGCCTTCCTGGCATTTTCTTAGTTATTGTGTTAAGACATCTTGAAGTCTAGTTTATGATTAAGATGGGGTCATCTGTCA
>CAUYPK010143354.1:0-11141 GCA_963574355.1 Loris lydekkerianus
TTTTTTTTTTTTTTTTTTTTTTTTTTTCATTTGCAGGTTAGTATGAGGGTACAAATAACCAGGTCAAAATATTTGAATTGGTTAGGTAGAGTCCCTCTCATAGTGACAATGGGACAGATGAGTAGCCCAGTTGGGAATTCTCAACCTTGCCTGTTCAGCTTCTTTCCTTTCCAGTCCTTAACTGTGCCTTTGTCCTCACGGGAGAATTTTCTAGATCCGCACCTGTATCTTTGTCTTGTTCACTAAGTCTGTTTCGCTAAGATTTTATTCAAAGGAAGGATCTTGCTATAAATAAAAGAAAAGGGGGGGAGGGAAGAAAGTCTCTGAAATCACTGATTTGACCCCACCCTCACCTTGGACAGGAACTGAGGCCCAGAGAGGAGAAGGGGCTCACCCCCAGCTAACCAGTGGGCTTTAGGAGAGTGGTGTTCAGGTACCGCAAGCTGAGGGTAGGGAGGAAGGGACTTGGTCCCGCAAGGTCTTCAGAAGAACAAGATGTCTCGGACCAAGTTCCACTCCAGACATAGATAAGGTCAGGTGAGGGACGGGAGAGAACCAACAGGGATGTTGGGGCCTTTCAGAGAACAAGCAGGCCCATCTGTGGCTAGGGACATGCAGCCTTCTGACTGGAGAAGCGTACAAGGGTGGAAATATCACAGCAGGCACTGTGGTCTCTGCTCCCTCACCAGGAGGATTGCCTCATCACCCAAGCCTATCCAGGTTTCCTCAGAGAGGGGCTGAAGCTTTGTCACAATTCAGTAGACACAGAGAGGGTCCAGAATGACTGGCGAGCTTCCACCTGGGGAAGATTAAGGATGGAGCAGGATTCAGACTCAGACAGCCCTGCCACAGAGCCTGGGTTTGAACTCTACCCCTATCTACACAGCCAGGAAGAAAGTCCCGTGGCTGGAGCCAGAGGGAAAAACGAAGAGCTCCTGTGCACACACAGTGCCTGGAAACACCCACACAGATAGAGGGGTTTCTACCTAAAGGACCAGCCGGGACAGGAGACAGGAGCAGCTGCTGCTTCCAAAGAGCATGAAAAAGGCCAAAAGTTGGTGGGTTCAGAGTACGCAGCATGGAGCTAGCATCACCCCAGCAACCCTGAATAGCAGCCTCATAAGCAGGACGGGCCCAGGAGGAGGCTGGTGGAGCCAGAAGTCAGTGTGAGGCAGACTGGGAGCAAGGAAGACCGAGCTCCCCCTTGGAGGCGTCCTGGTGTGCGGCCAGCCCATTGTCATGGACACCAGAGCTGGAAGGGGTCTTCAAAGTCCCTGGACCAACCTTCTCACTGATGCCACCATCAGTGGCATCTGTAAAGGAATTTTCTAGAATCTGCTTGCATACCTCCAATGACAGGGCGCTCACTCCCCATTTCAGGTACAGATTAATGTGTGTCTAATGCACTTAATCATCCCTTACTCATTCACCCACCCCTTGGACCACAATGAAGAGGCTGAAAAATTCCCAGATCCCATTTATTGATGTTTTTATTTGCTTATGCCTTTGTTGAAAAGTATAAGTTCCGGGTGGCGCCTGTGGCTCAGTGAGTAGGGCGGCGGCCCCGTATACCGAGGGTGGCGGGTTCAAACCCAGCCCCGGCCGAACTGCAACAAAAAAATAGCCAGGCGTTGTGGCGGGCACCTGTAGTCCCAGCTGCTCCAGAGGCTGAGGCAGGAGAATCGCGGAAGCCCAAGAGCTGGAGGTTGCTGTGAGTCCTGTGACATCACGGCACTGCACCGAGGGCAGTAAAGTGAGACTCTGTCTCTACAAAAAAAAAAAAAAAAAGTATAAGTTCCGTGAGAATTATCTGAGTGCTTTTACTACCATTTCCCTAGTTCCTAGCACAGTGTCTGGAGCATGGTAGATCCTCGGTACCTGTGTATCAAACAACCGGATGGATGGATGGATGAGGCCATGGGGAGCAACAGAGAACATGACTCCCTAGGTATTTAAACTGGAGTTCCCTGGCTAGGCTGCTTCAGGAAAAAGTAGTTACCTGAGGTGGCCAAAGGCACTCAAGAGAAAGCATGTCTAGGTGTCAATTCCAAGGTGAAAGCAGGGACAAAAGCAGGGCACAGGGTGACAGGGCAGAATGATGGAAGTGGTGGAGGCAAGAAGGTCCAGGAGACAGGCGGAGTGGAGTCAGGGATTGAGGCCTCCTTGCTACGTCACTGCAGAGGTGACCCTCAGAGCCCTGCAGCGTGGGTGAGAAAGACCTTGTAATGTAAAGGCCTTGTAAGGTAAGAGATCACCACCTCCTTCCCAAGAATACAGCAATCTTGTAGTTCCTCACAGCACCTTTCAAGGACAGATAGAAACCCAGTTTGCAGATGAGGATGCTGAGGCCCAGGAATAGCAGAGACAGATCTAGAACATGGGTTTTCTCCCTTCACCACCACATTTCCCCGGCTCTGTACCTCCAGATGGCAGAGGAGGGAAAAAGAGGCTGGAAACAGCTTGGCCCTTTGGGGAAGATGACTTGGGGCTGCCACGTGGAGGCCAGAATACAAAGGGAGTGAGTTTGGAGTCCTTTCCCCCCAGGTGTTCTGAGTGCTTCTGAGTCAGCATAGAAGAAGAGTAGCAAAGAGCACTGAATAAAAGCTTTGCCTAACGCTGAGTCGACTGCTCGCTTTCTTGCTGTGAACAAGTGTTGAACAAACCTCTCTGAGCCCCCTTTTCCTCATCTGTAAATTACCAAGAATAGAAAGCTGGTTAACGGGGAAGCGATGAGATAGATGTAAGGCATAGCTCCTTGCACACATTAAGTGCTCAATAAATGTTGGTTACTCTTATCAAATCTTGAGCACTGGTATCTCTCCAGCCTCTCAGCACACAGGTGGGCGCTCCCAGGGAGGCCTCATCTTCAACCCTCAACAGCCTGCCCTGGGCCGTGCAGCATGGGGTTTCAGGCAGGAGAAGTGGAGAGGACATGGCTACTTGGTATTGTACCTTGAGAGTCTCCAGCCAGCACGAGCTGGGCAAGGTGGACCAACTCAGCCTGTCCACAATCTCGATGGCTCATTAATTCTCCTCTCAAGGACACATTTTCCCCAGCCCCCTGCCAATGATCAGCCCTGCTATATTCCCTCATTGTGAAGGGAGGAGTTTGCAGTTTACTAATTTTGGATTTGTTCACACCTAGGACTGGGGAAAGATGGAAGCCCTCAGAAATTGTGTCTTGCTCTCAGAATTTATCCCTATGTTCATCCAACCTTCCACCCATTCATCTGCCCATTCTCCCAACTACTGGTCCGTTCACCCACCTATCCATCCCTTCTTCCACTCTGCCAATATTCACTGAGCACCTTCTCTGTGTCAGGCCATGTGCCAGATACTGGGGGCTACAGGGGTGGCCAGACTCTACTCCCTGGAGTTCACAAGCTGTCAGACATGGGAATGCAGGTGACCAATCACATAATCAGCCCAGTAAGTGCATCTTACCCTCCAATCCATTCCCACTCTGAGGCCAGACAGAGCTTTGGAAAAACCCAAATCCCAATTCCCAGAAGGCTGGAAACAATGACCCCTGCTAGGATGGGGAGAAAAATACCCTCTTGATCATCACTGCTAAAGATGTTAATGGGTGCAGCTTTTTTAAAAAACAATCTTGCTGCGTCTCGAAAAGGTGTCTACCTTCTACCCCAACAATCCTCCTACTGGGGAATATCTCTCACAGAAACAAATGCAAGCACTTAAGGCAGCACTGAGGCATCATTTGTAACCACATCATTTGTAGAAAAGCAAAGCCAGACAAATGTCCTTAATCAGGAAACAGTGAACACACAGGGGTGTACCCACATCATGGAGTGTTACATGGAGAGAAAAGAGTGTTCTAATTGGCTGCACCAATTGGCCAGGAGATGTGCGGAGCAGGAAAAGTATGATAAAGAAAGTGTATAAATGCAATCCTGTTGTAAAGGGAGCATCATTCACAACTCTTCACATGCAGATCTGCATGTGTCTGATTGTGATGTCATGAGTTTGGGGCAAATTATGATAATGATGGGAAAATTAAGGAAGGAGGGAGGGGCATGAGTGTCCTCCCACTTAATAGGCACAATGTTAGGGTATATGTCACACCTCTTGGGGACAAGACACAAATATGAGGACTCTACCTAACAAATGCAAATATTGTAGCCTGATTCTTTGTACCCTCATATTAACCTGAAACAATAATTTAAAAAAATGATGAGAGAATTGAGACTAGTTTGTTAAGTTGGATGACCTGGTTGGGAGGGTGGTCTGAGATGGGAGTAGGGAATAAAGAAAGGCAAATAAAAAGGAAAAAAAAAAAAGAAAGAAAGCAAAACTGTCAGCACTAAAGAAACAGGTGATGTGACATTTCCGTGTGTATGTAAAATTACGTGCATGCTAACTTAGTTCATCTTGTGAGTTGCTGTAACAGGATACCAGAGACTGGATTAATTATAAAGAAAAGAAATGTGTTTGGCTTACAGTTCTGGAAGCTAGGAAGTCCAAGATCGGGGGATGTATTTGGTGAGGGCCTTCTTGTTGTATCATCCCATTTGGGAAGGCAGGAGAGTGAGAAAGACCAAAGCAACAGAAGGCTGCACTCACTTTTATGAGGTCTAACAATTAAGTTCATGAATTTGCCACCGTATGCAAACAACTAGTAAGTAGTAACAACTAACGGTAGCACTGTGCAAACAATTCAGTAAGGTTTCATGACCTTTGTATATAAGAGTCTCACAGCCTGTTCATACTGATTTGTGGTGGTGTCTTGCTAAATGGCATTCATTATTGTTGTTATGTGTTTTTGAGTGTCATTGAGAAAATATGGGAGCTTGAATTAGAGCAATGAACAGACATTAAATTTCCTGTTAAAGTTGGCAAAAGTGGAACTGAAATCAGGCACATGTCAGTCCGAGTTTATGGGGATAATGCCGTGAAGAAAATGCCAGTGTACAAGTGAATTAAACATTTTTTCTGAGGGGACAGAAAGTGTCACTGATGAAGAGATGTCAGAGTGGCCAGTAATCGGCACAACTGATGACAACATTGCAAAAATTCATTGAATCATGCATAAAAATATCAGCTGACTGTGAGAAGCAGAACAGATCGAGTAAACACTGATAGAGAAATAGTTAGGAAAAAATCTTAACTGAAAATGTTGGCATGAGAAAAATGTCTGCAAAAATGGTCCCAAAGGAGCTCACCAATGAATGAGAAGAGAGTTTAAGTTTGCCAAGGCCTTTTGGAGAGGCAAGACAATGTTTGGGGCCATGGTATCACTGGTGATGAAACATGGATGTACCAATACAACCCTGAAACAAAGTGTCAACGTGTACAATGGCAGTCAGACAATTCTCTCCACAACCAAAAATGTTCCATCAGTCCAAATTAAGAGTCAAAATGATGTTGTGAACTTTTTTGGCTATCAGAGAGATTGTTCACTATAAATTTATACCAACTGGACAGTTAACCAAGTTTACTTTTGTAAGTGCTGAAAAGGCCACGTGAAAAAGTTAAATAAAAATGACCTGAATGTTTCACCATCAACTCAAAGCTCTTGCATCACGATAATGCACCAGCTCTCACGGCACTGTCTGTAGGGGATTTATTAGCTAGCAAACAAGCCACTATATTGGAACAGCCACAGATATACACTCTGCACCCACCTGATTTTTCCCCCAGTGAATTTTTTCTTATCCAAAGATAAAGAAAATATTGAAAGGAAGATATTTTGATGACATTCAGGATATCAAGGGTATTGTGATCACAGCTGGGATGGTCATTCTAGAAAAAGAGGTTCAAAATTGCTTTGAAGTGGGGACTAAGTGCTGATGTCAGGGCATAGCTTCCCAAGGGGAGTACTTCAGAGTTGACCATAGTGATATTCAGCAATGAGGTATGTAGCACTTTTTCTAGGAGGAGTTCGCGAACTTAATTGTCAGGCCCACCCCAGCCATAACAAAACCATCCCATAATAGCATTAATCACCTCTGAAAGGTCCTGCCTCTCAATACTATTGCATTTGGAGATTAAGTTTCCAATACATGAGCCTTGGGGGACATATTCAATCCATATAGCACATGGGTATATATAAGGGAATGAAGGAAAAAAAATTATAAGAGAAAGCAAACTCTAACCTAATCATGCCCCACCGTGTGACACCCACCCCTCTTTGGGCCCCAGCCTCCCTGCCTACACCACTGCCTCTTATCACCCAGAACAAGTCATGGTGTCCTAACCAAGCCCCGATTCCTTCCCTCCCCCTTTGCATGTCCGCCAGGGGTGCCCTTTCTTGCAGCTGGATACACCGTGACTTCCTTGTGAGGATCCCTGAGAGATATTTTTCAACCCTCAAAACCACCCATGAGCTGGCACTGGCGCGTGCCTACTGTTTAGCAGGCACGGATGGTGAGCCTCCTGCTCACACTGCCCCGGGGTTGCACCCCTCCATGCTGCTGCACACTGTTTGTGCCAAGTATGATCACCTCCACCCAAGTCTGGCTCTTCTTCTGTAATCTCAGAATTTGATTACACATTTGATGCACTCCAGTTACAGAAGAAGAAACTGAGGTTCTGAGTAGCAGGATAAAGGCAACATTTAAATCCAAGACTCGGATCCTCAGCCTGGCCTTCTTGCTCCCCATGCCTGGCTGCTCCCCAGAGAGGGAAGACAAGGTAAGGGTCAATCCCTCCCTTCCAGATGGGTTTTTTTTGCTCAGATACCTGCTCTGGAGTGGGAGATGATGATTGAAGCAGCTGTCACAAGACCCCAGATATAATCAGAATCGTTCAAGTGTCCCAGCCGGGGAGATGGCCTCAGCCTAGCTCCCAGTCTGTAGTCATTACCACTGCTTACCTAATATTTACCCATCTCATTAGACACCTTCTTCCTGGTACCCTCCTGGCCTCCTGGCCTCCCATGCTGGACAAGTGCAAACATCACAGCCTTCAGGGCAGGTCCATAAATCACCCGAGTTTGGTAGAAGAACTATTGTGTCCACCTCACCTCCTGGAGGCAGTGGCTGGACCCTGCTGCGTTTTAATTAGATGCTCAGGTTATTGGGGTCTGTTTCCCCAGGAACAGAGGTTGCTTCAACAAGGTCATAAATATTTAGAACCTCATCAAAAGGGGTAAGCCCAGGAGTCCTAGGGTATCCTCAGGTATCACAGTCCACTGACATCTCCAAGTGGGTGGGCCCAGGACCAGAGAGGGGGAAGTCTTTCCCTTAGGCCACACAGCAATTTCATCAAAGAAATGTCATTTCCCAGTAACACAGGAGGCACCATCTCAACAACAAAAAAATCACAATCACCATCATAAACATCTTATAGACACCCATCCTGGAGGCTAGGCTAAGCCCCCATCACCGTGCTAAGCACTTCACATAAATTTCCTTGCAAGTTGACACACTTTGGCCATCTGCCTACTCTGCTCCTCCAAATGAGCCTTCCACCTACTCTTTCTTAACTTTTTTTTTTTTTTTTTTTTTACTTTTTGTTTATTGAAGTTTTTTGTTTTAACTTCAGCCTCATCTGAAGCAATAATGTCCATGAAACCATGGGTAGCATGTGCTCATTCAATCTGTGCCCTCTATAGTAGAAAAATTATGTAAGGATTAAAAACAGAAACCCCATCCGCTGATGAAATGCAGACCACCCTTTCCCAAATGCTGTGTCCTTTAATCTTCAGGATGACCTTTCACCTTTAGTGATTGGACCCATTTCATAGATCTAGTAAACTGAAGCTTGAAGGGGTAAAGTAGCTCAGTTGACCAACCCTAGAGTGGCTGACCTGGAATTCAGACTAGAACTTGTGTGATGTGGAGATTTTGCTCAAAACCCTCCCTTTTTCTGCCTCTTGAAGTTCAATGTGCCAGGAAATTTTTAACCCTACTCAGCAACTGCAGAATCATAGAGGTGAAAGCCATGCACCCGTTGCAATGCACCCATTTTACAGATGCAGAAAGTGAGACCCCAGTGGCCAAAATGTAAAATCTCAGGCAGGCCAATACCCAGGCCAGCAGGAGACAGACTGAAGCAGCCCAGGAGGTAGAGACTGAGCCTCCCCCACATCCAGAAATGCAGTAATCAGCATGGAGTATTGGCAGTCCCCTCATGAGTCTCAGAATGGCCCTGTCTCCTCCTCCTCAGCCCAACTCATCCATGCCACTCAGCTGAAATGTACCCATCTCTGTGAGCAGCCCTAACCATCCTCTCAGGTGGGGCCCCCTGCTTTTCTCTTTCATCCCAGACTTTCCTGTTTATTTTTCAGTTTGTAGCCATTCAGCACAGGGAGTACTCATGACCACATCAGTGGGTTGACCTGGTTAGTGTGCATCACCAAACCGTGAGCTCCAGGAAAGGAAGAGCCCTGTCTTCCCAGTCTCCTGCCATTACTGGCACAAAGTCAGCACTGCATAAATATTTCTGGAATGAATGAATGAATGAGGGCTTGGTGTGAGGGGCTAGGATCCTTGTACAGCTTATCTAAATCTGAGCACCCAGCACAAGGCGTGACATACAGAAGCTTTTATAAAAGTCTATGGGTGGAGAAGAAGGAAGGAGGAAAAGAAGAGAGACGATGAACTGCCCTATTTTAAAATAGGGGACACTGAGGCCCAGAGAGGGGAAAAAGGTTTCCCAAGGTCACACAGCAAAACAGCATCTAAGTCCCCACACTTGACAGCCTCTCGATACAACCTCATGGTCCATGTGCTCTCCTACCATTTGTACATACCTCAGGAAGGCCTCCCTGGTCTTGAGCTAAGCGCCAGCAAGGGCATCTGGAGCTGGGGAGGCACTGGCACAGGCAGCTGGCCCCTACACCAGGTCTTCCCAGTGGCTGGACCTCTCAGAAGCTGGGTTAATTCAAGCCAGGGGCCTCCCAGCTCCCCCTCTAGTGGGCCACACAATCCCAGGAGGAAAGCTGTCGGGAAAATCAGCCCTCTGTCACAGACAATTGAATTGCAACCAATTTATCTGTCAGGATGGCACTTGTAGACCCAAATCCCGGAGCTTATGACTGTGTAGTCAGAATATACCCCTGATGCCTTCCCCATGCGAATTATGGCCAGCGGTCTCCCTGACTCTAGCTGCTCTGGTTCTCCTGAGCCTCAGATCTGGAGGAGGATGCAGTCAGTGGCCAAGAAGGTCTGAATTCACTCTGGATGGATTCCTGTCCATCTGCTGCAGGAGGACTGGGGGCTGGGCATGGCCCAGGGTCAAGGACTCAGCATCCATGTCCAACAGATGGCCAAAGCACAGAGTCCACTGGCGTCTAGACAAGCAAAAGTAGCTGTGAGTCAGGGGAAGGGTGGGGCTCGTCTGGAAACCCATGGAGCCCAGGGCCCCTGGAGCCACCTGGCTGGAGAGGGGGCTGCAGCATCTGCCTTGGGGTTGGTAGCCTTGAGGAGACTTGTGGTAGGGCAACTCAAGCGGCCATGAGTTTCTGCATCTATCTGTTCTTCATTTCATTCATTCCACTTGTCACTCATCCATTCATTCAGTCCATCAGTGTACACACCCCCATGGGACATGGCCAAGACTCAAACACGGGAGTGAAGCAGGCATCACACTGCGCTTCTTGCCTTCAGGAGACCCAGGGCCCACTTCTCAGTGCTGTGCCTTGCTTATCTACAAAGCGAGGTTATAAGACTTCCTACCCCATGGAGTTGGTGGGGCACTTGATGAGATGATGAAAGCACTGTGTTTAGCACAGGGCCCAATGGGAAGCAGCTGGTAGCCAACAGTATCATATCATTAGTCCTATAATTCAGTGACGTGAAAAAAGCGCCATCCCAAGAGTAGGAGGCTTCCGACGCCAACTTACTGAGCTCTGCCAGCCGATTCATTTGCTAATCTTATTAAAGGGTATGACGGGGTGAGTACTATACACTAGGAACTGGAGATTAATGGAGAGAGACTGGCAAACAAATGTATGCTGTTCTAGGACCTGTAGGAGGGCCTTGGGGTGAAAGGGGATCACGGAGGACTTCCTTGAGGAGGTGCCTCCTAGACTGAGTTTTGCAGAATGAGTAGGAGTTTTCTGAAGAGCTGGAAAGGAAGGACATGCCAGGCAGTGAGAACAGCGTGGTTAAAACCTTGGAGGCCTGAAAGGCCCACAGGGCTTGGGGAACTGTAAATGGTCCCAGACGACCACAGCATGGGACGCACCTAGGGACAAAGAGGAGGCAGCAAGTGCTAGGTGAGGAAAGGCCTAGATAACAAAGTCCAAAAGCTGTGACACCATTCCAGCTTCTGGCAATCTGGCTGCTGATAGTAAGAGCCACCATTTCCCAAACCTTTACTGACGTGCTTCCCCTAACCACAAAGCCACTCTGAGAGATGGCACTTCTCATGATACCCTTTAGACAGATGAGAACACTGAGGCCCAGAGAACTTAATATCTACCCAAAACCACACAGCTTGGAAGAGGCAGAGCTGGGATCTGAACTCAGGTTCATGTGCCTCCTTGCTCAAGCCCTCCTTGCACCTGCAGGCCAATGTAGAGGGGCACGGCTTGGGCAAGGGGCAGTGTGCATGACATGAGCTCAAGTACGTGTGCACACGCATCAGAGGGGCATATGTGCATGTGTTTGTATATGCACAAACCCCCATGAGTGTAGGCGTGGGCATGTCTGCAGCATGGATGTGTGTGTATGAGGATACAGTGTCAGGGTGTATGTGGTATGCGTGTCTCATGTGTATGTTTACACATGGTTGTGCAAACGTACCCATGCACTAAGGCTGGGCATATGCCTATTCACTCATGACCTGCACACATACGTATGGATTTGTATGTGCACACATGTGTGCATGTGAGCATGCCTGCAGCATATACCTCTGTGTGTGTGTGTGTGTGTGTGTGTGTCTGTGAGTGTGCACATGCACTGTGGCTGAGGATAAGTATGGGCACACAAGTATGACTCTGTACATTTCCTCCCACACATGTCCCCCCAAATGGATCTTTCCTTTTTTCCCAACACCTCTCAGGCAAATGACCCGAATCCATCAATACTAGGAGGACCAGAATATTTTCAGGTAATGATTTTCACACTGAAAAAAAAAAAAAAAAAAAAAAAAAAAAGCTTAAATAAAAAGGCCAACACTGTGGTGAACACCCCCCCCGGTTAAAACAACCCCGGGGGGGGTTTTATCCAGAAATC
>CAUYPK010143358.1:0-13115 GCA_963574355.1 Loris lydekkerianus
GAGGGAGGGGGATAGGTGGGAATACACCTGCGGTGCATCTTACAAGGGTATATGTGAAACTTAGTAAATGTAGAATGTAAATGTCTTAGCACAATAACTTAAAAAACGCCAGGAAGGCTATGTTAACCAGTGTGATGAAAATGTGTCAAACGGTCTATGAAGCTAGTGTATGATGCCCCATGATCATATCAATGTACACAGCTATGATTTAATAAAAAAATAAATAAATAAATTCCCCAAGAAAGCTATTTGAAAAAAAAAAAAAAAAATAATTGCCTTAGGTATACGGTTGTTTTTTTTTTTTTTTTTTTTCTGGTTCCATACAAGAAGAAAAATTATTTTTTCCTTGTCTTGAAAGTATGATGTTGGTATTTTAGTGGGGAATGCATTGAACCTGTAGATTGCTTTGGGAAGTATAGATATTTTAACAATGTTGATTCTTCCCAGCCATGAGCATGGTATATTCTTCCATTTGTTAAAATCTGCCATTTCTTTTCTTAGGGTTTTGTAATTTTCTTTGTAGAGGTCCTTCACCTCTTTTGTTAGATATATTCCTATGTATTTCATTTTCTTTGAAACTACTCTGAAGGGAATTGTGTCCTTGATTAGCTTCTCATCTTGGCTATTATTGGTATATACAAAGGCTACTGATATGCGAACATTTATTTTATATCCTGAGACCTTACTGTATTTTTTTATTACTTCCAGGAGTTTTGTTCTTGAGTCTTTGGGGTTCTCCAAGTATAAGATCATATCAGCAAAGAAGGAGAGGTTGACCTCCTCTGCTCCCATTTGGATGCCCTTTACTTCCTTCTCTTGCCTGATTATATTGACCAGAACTCCCAGCACTATGTTGAATAATAGTGGTGATAGAGGACAACCTTGTCTGGTTCCAGTTCTAAGTTGAAAAGCTTTTAGTTTTACTCTGTTAAGTATAATATTAGCTGTGGGTTTGTCATAAATGGCTTTGATCAGTGGAACACAGTCTTCTTGGTAAAGCATGACAAGAATGGAGAAGCAAGAATCTCATGTACTCAATTTTGATATGAGGACAATTGATGACCTAGTACATGGTGGGGAGTGGGGCCATGGGGGAGTGGAGAGAGGGAAGAAGGAAGGAGGGTGGGGGGGTCATAGCATTTGGCACACCTCTTGGGGGAGGAACACATTTATAACAGGGACTTTGGGCTTGGCACCCATAGCTCAGTAGTTATGGCATCAGGCATATACACCAGGGCTGGAGGGTTCAAACCCGGCCTGGGCCTGCTAAGAAACAATGACAACTACAACAAAAAATGACAGGCATTGTGGCAGATGCCTGTAGTCCCAGCTACTTGGAAGGCTGAGGCAAGAGAATCGCTTAGGCCCAAGAGTTAAAGGTTATTGTGAGCTGTGATGCTGCAGCACTCTACTAAGGGTGACATACTGAGACTCTGTCTCAAGAAAAAAAAAAAAAAAGAGGGTCTTTGCTTGACAGATGCAATTAGTGTAACCTGGATCTTTGTACCCTCAATGAATCTCCAACAATAAAAAAAAAAGAACAAAATAAAGGCTACTTGCAAAAAAAATAATGAAAGTAGTTAATGGGAATGGAAAATTGGACATCCACTATAGAATCATGTGGCAGTTTCTCAAATAATGAAAATACTGTTGCCATAAAATCTAGCAATTCCATTTCTGGTTATATACTTTTAAAGAATTAAAAGTATGATCTTGAAGAGATATTTGTACACTCACATTCATCACAGCTCTGTACACAATAGTTAAAAGGTGGAAGCAACTTAAGTTCCATGAGTGGATGGATGGATAAACAAAATGTGGTGTATCCATACAATGGAATATTATTTAGCCTTACAAAACAAGGAATTTGAATACATGCTAGACATGGATGAGCCTGAGGACATTATGCTAACTGAAATAAGCCTGTCACAAAAATCAATATTCTATGCTTCCACTTATAGGTGTCTAGAGTATTCAAATTCATGGTTAAACGAAGTAGGATGGTGGTTGACAGGGGCTGGGAGTAGTAAAATAGGGAGTTTAATTGGTATGGATTTTATGTTTTATAAGATGAAAATTTCTGGATATTGGTTGCATAATAATTTGAATATACTTAACACTAGTGAACTGTGTACTAAAAATAGTTAAAATGATTAATTTTGTTACACATTCTTTTACCACAATAAAAATATATTTTTAAAAATGAAAGCAAAATGATGATTCTTCCAGCCACTTAAAAGCTGAAATAATTCATCATTCAGAAATCCATGCTACACGTATGGCCTTCAACAGAAGGAAATGGGTATGACATGGAGACATGGAGCTATACAGAGCAACCAGTAACACTGGGAGTAGTAATTAAATGAATATATATATAAGATATTTTATTATTAAAATCTTTTAAAACAATGGTTTAAACAAAAATAATTTTTATAAAGGGATTTTAAGCATATGTAAAAGTAAAATGCATAACAAATGCACATAAGCCAAGAAAACAGAAATGGAACTATACCACAAGTGAGGTGGTATAATGTCTCCTGAAAAAAAGACTGTGTTAAGTTAAACATGTATAGAAGGGGGCCACAATGGCAGACTAGAAACAGTCCACACATCCAACTCTCTGAGAGAGGATTGGACACTGCAAGTAGATGCTTACCTGTAGATGAATCCTCTTGGAGAGAGCATTGTAGATTATTAAAGAACTAATGGGAGAAGATACTCAGAAGGAAACAAGGATAGGGAGTTCCACTTGCCAAGATTAGAAATTACTTATAGGAGACCCCTAAATGTGGAAAAGTCATAAAGGAGAGAGACCCAGGGCCTTCCACTTCCCATATGGAGTACTATGAGTGCAGCTGTGAAGGGCTGTCACCACCACTGCAGGCCTTTGTGTTCATAGGGAAAGTGCTTTAAGACTGTGTAATGAAGTTGTATCAGAGAGCAGGCCTGGCAGGGTCCCTTAGGTTCCCAGGTTGCAGCAGCTGACACCACTCAGAGCTCTCAGATCCAGAGCTCCTATATACATAGAAATCTATTTCCCCATAGTTGCAGCAATATTGCACCTTACTGGGCCAGGGATGGAGCAGGGAAAGCAGATCCTTTTCTATCCCTTTAACTGGGAACTGGGCATCCCCCTTCAAAAGAGAACTTGAGTGGCACTCAAGGGGTCCCACAGTAGTGGCCTTACTGAGAACTGTGTGGGGAGAGAGTCATAGCCCTCCTATGGCCCACTCCCTGGAGCCCTCACCCTGAACAGTGGAACAAGCCCCCACAGCCTGAACACTGTGGCACAAAGGCCCACCCCCTTACAGATATGGGCACTGAGGAGAGGTCCACACCCCCACAGACCTGCACACCAACCAGCTCGCCACATCCCCATGGTCTGTGTGTTTGGCCACACTCTCCAGCCTGGTTCACAGATGGGTAGGCTACACCTATGCGTTCCCACATGTCCTGCAGTGGGCCATGCCCCTTGGCTCTATGCACCTATAGGCAGTTAACAACCCCATCTTGTACCTCACAAGGCAGGCCATGACCTGAAAATGTGTGTGCTATGTAGTGGGCCAAGCTATTCCTGTCTTGTGCTCTGGCAAGCAGGCCACACTCCCACCAGGTGTTTCACAGTGAGTTACACCCTGCCAGACCCACATGCCATGTATGAGGTTATTGGTGCACTTTCTAGCAGGCCACACTCCTGCAGCCCCAAGCAATGACTAGTAGAACAAATCCCCTGCACTATAATGCCATGTCTGTGATCCATCTCTTCACAAAAGACCCACGAGCCAAAAGCCACCCTAACTCACATACTACTATTGCACCTGAACTTGGATGTAGCAAACACCCATAGCCCAACACCTGTGGTTACCACCTAGATAGTTTCATCAAATAGCTGCTCCCACCACCACAGTGAATTTCAGGCAGAGTAATCTCCTGCATCACCTGCCACAGTTGAGAGGGACTTACCCAGTCCACTGCCTGCACTTCCAACAATGGCCTAGGGACCAAAACACCATTCCAGACAAAGATACTCCATCATTGACTCAGGTCCTGCAAAGAGGGAGAGTTTGACTTCCTCTGCACCCATTTGGATGCCCTTTATTTCCTTATCTTGCCTGATTCTATTCACTAGAACTTCCAGTACTATGTTGAATAGTAGTGGTGATAGAGGACAACCTTGTCTGGTTCCAGTTCTAAGTGGAAAACCTTTCAGTTTTACTCAATTTAGTATAATATTAGCTGTGGGTTTGTATAGATAGCTTTGATCAGTTTAAAAAATGTGCCACCAATGCCTATATTCTTCAGAGTTCTAATTAGAAAAGGATGCTGACTTTTAGTGAATGCCTTTTCTGCATCATATGGTCTTTGTTTTTGCTTCTGTTGATAGGGTGAATTATGTTTATAGACTTGTGTATGTTAAACCAGCCTTGCATCCCTGGGATGAAACCTACTTGATTGTGATGTATAACTTTTTTAATGAAAAGCTGAAATCTCAGGGCTAGTATTGTATTGGGAATTTTTGCATCTATATTCATTAGTGAAAGTGGTTTGAAGGTGACCTTTTCAGCTGGGTCTTTTCCTGGTTTTGGTATCAGGGTGGTGTTTGCTTTATAGAACATGTAGGGGAAGATTCCTTCCTTCTCAACTTTTTGGAATAGTTTCTGTAAAATGAGTGTAAGCTTTTCTTTGAAAGTTTGATAGAATTCTGGTGAAACCATCCAGAAAAGGACATTGTTTCGTTGGGAGATGTTTTATTGTTTCTTTGATCTCAGTGCTTGAAATTGGTCTGTTCAAGAGATCTATTTCTTCTTGGTTAAGTCTAGGGAAAGGACTATTACCAAGTATCAATCCATTTCCTCCACATTATCAAATTTCTAGATGTAGAGTTTTTTGTAGTATTCAGATATAATCTCTTGTATCTCTGTGGCATCTATTGTTATTACCCCCTATCATTTCTGATTGAGGTTACAAGAGACTTTACTTTTATGTTTCTAGTTGGTTTGGCCAAAGGTTTATCTATTTTATTTATTTTCTCAAAAAAACAACTTTTTGTTTTGTTAATTTTCTGAACAATTTTTTTTGTTTGTTTTCAATTTCATTAATATCTGATTTAATTTTGGTTATTTTTTTTTTTCTGCTGCTGAAATTAGGGTTCTTCTTTTTCCAATTCCATAAGATAGTGTGTGAGTATGTTGAAGTGCTCACTTTCTGTTTTTTGAATATAGGCATCTAGTGCAATAAATTTTCCACTCAGAACTGCTTTTGCTGTATCCCACAGGCTTTGGTAACTTGTGTCTTCATTGTTGTTATGTTTGAGGAAATTAACAATTTCATTCTCTTCTATCTCTTCCTGAACCCAACTATCATTTAGTATAAGGTTGTTTAATTTTCATGCCTTTATGTGGTGATGAACATTTTTGTTGGAGTTGAGTTCCACCTTTATTGCCCTGTGGTCTCAGAAGAGATAAGGTGTAATTTCTTTTCTTTTCTTTTCTTTTTCTTTCTTTTTTTTTTTTTTTTTTTGACACAGAATCTCACTATGTCACCCTCAGTAGAGTGCTGTGGCATCACAGCTCACAGCAACCTCCAACTCTTAGGCTTAAGCGATTCTATTGCCTCAGCCTCCCATGTAGCCAGGACTATAAGTGCCTGCTACAGTGCCTGGCTATTTACTTGTTGCAGTTGTCATTGTTGTTTAGCTGTCCTGGGCCGGGCTTTAACCTGCCAGCCTCGGTGCACATGGCTGGCACCATAACCAGCGCCATAACCACTGTGCTATGGACACCAAGCCAGGTATAATTTCTATTGTTTTAATTTTGCTGAGGTTTGATTTGTATCCTAGGATGTGATCTATTTTGGAGTATGTGCCATGTGGTGACAAGAAAAAAGTGTATTCTTTTCCTTTGGGATGGTGTGTTCTGTATATGTCTATTAATCCCATTTGTTCTGAGGTCATGTTTAAGTCCTTCATATCTTTGTTTTATTCTGTTTAGAGAATCTGTCCAGTTCTGTCCAAGGGGTGTTAAAGTCCCTAAATATTATGGTGTTATGGGATATCATATTGCTCAGACCAGTCAAAGTCTGTTTCATAAATCTGAGTACATTTAAGTTAGGTGCATAAAAATTGAGATGTCTTCTTGTTGTATTGTTCCTTTGATCCATATGAAATGTCCATCTTTGTCTTTCTTAACTTTAGTTGCTTTGAAACTCCCCCTTTCTTCTGATTTCTATTTGCTTGAAATACTGTTTTCCAAGGAGGGAAGAGCAAGATGGCAGCCGAGTAACAGCTTCCTTGAAACTAGGCACAATGAGACTGGGGAGAGAAGACTTCAGACATCTCTGGCTGATGGGATCTGCCAGAAACATCCCACTGGGGACACAGGGAGTCAGCATGAGACTTCTGGACCCCATGAGGGGGATAAAAGCAGTGGGAACTGGCAAGTGGTTGTGTGTGTTCATTAGGGTCTAATCCTGCCAGCAGCTGTAAGCACAGCAGCAGTAAGATTGCAAACTGGAAAGGCCTTACCTGTAAGCTGTTTTGTTTTTTGTTTTTGGACTTGGCACTCAGTTGAACTACCTTGGGAGAACTTGGGTGAGAGTGCAGAGGACATTAAATGTTGTCTAGGGACCCAGACTGAGCCAGTGAGCTGGACAGATCTAATAGTGTTTGGCTTTGGACTGTGTGGAGCCATTGTGGGAGAGCTGCCCCAGCAAGCACCACCCTCAGGGTCACAGAGTGAGGATCAGGCAGGAGACCTTGGGCAAGTAATCTAATGACTGAGGAGCATAAAGGCGGGGACTGAGATGTCTTACAGCCTTGGCACTCAGGGGCATAAAGTGAAACTGGTTTTGGCACACTGGGTAAGTGGGCAGCCACTTCATGAGTGATCCCAGCAACTAGTGCTTTCCTGGGAAATCTTCTGCTTAGCCAAGTTTAACAGTTTAAAGTACCTTTTAAGTGGGCTGAGGAGAGATTTAGGTTCTCTACTCTGTGGGGTTTGAGAAATCAGCAGAGGCTTCTAGTCTCCATCTCGAATAGCTGTATCAGCACTGTGATTAGTGTCTCATACCCCAGAAGATCACCCATTGCCCAGATAGTATTCAGCAAGATATATATACTGCTTTGTTTTTGTTTTTGTTTTTGGTTGTTTTTTGTTGTTGTTGTTTGTTTCTTTGTTTGTTTGTTTTTAATTTCAACATTTTCCCTCTAGATTTTTATTTTCTTTCTTCATTTTTCTAGTTTAAATATAATTTTCCATTGTTGCCTTCTTTAACAATTAGAACTTCATTTTTGCGAGTGTTTCTACCCCTATTATTTGAGTTTTCCCCCAATTTTATGCTGTAAAGTTTTCTGTTTGCTTCTTTTTGTTTGATTTATAGCATTTTTGTCTTTCATTTCTACTTTGTGGAGGTGGGGGTACTGTGACTGAATGGGCTGGCAAAGAGCTGCTGACTTCAAGGGAACCACACAACCTGGCACACCCAGAGGTTGAGGGTATTTAAGGTTGGAGCAAGGTACTCTACTGTACACCTATATTTTTCCTGTCTCCCTCTTTCTGTGCCTTTCTTCTTTTTGTCAATATTTCCTTTTAATCAACCCCTCTCTTTTCTCTTTTCTTTTTTTTTCTTTCTTTCTTTTAAAAATGATTTTTTCTTTCTTGCTCTTCAATCTTCTCATCCTTCTGTTCCTGTTCCAACAAGACTCATTTAAACCATAGGCCAGAGGCACAGTAACTTAAAGAGCAAGAATAAGTGTAAGGAAAATTAGGGCAAGGAAACAGATAAAACATACATTAGGAATAATCGGCAGAAAAATCATGGCAACATGAAAAACCAGTCTAGAGCAAGCCCCACCCAAGGGACTGTGAGGTAGCTACTGCAGAGGATTCCACCTATAAAGAAATGTCAGAAATGACAGAAGGGTAATTTAGAATACAGATGATAAAAACAATGAAGGAAATAATGGAAACAATGAAGGAAACTGCTGAGAAAGTGGAAAATAAACAAAAGGAAATCCAAAAACAGAATCAAGTAAGAGATGAACAATATGAAGAATACAAAAAGGATATAACACAGCTGAAGGAACTGAAGCAGCCAATTAGGGAACCAGACAAGGTTGTCCTCTGTCACCACTACTTTTCAATATAGTGCTGGAAGTTCTAGCCAATACAATTAGGCAAGACAAGAAAATAAAGGGCATCTGAATGGGAGCTGGAGAGGTCAAACTCTTCATCTTTGTTGATGATATGATTTTATACTTAGAGACCCCCAAAGAGTCAATCACAAGACTCCTGGAAGTCATAAAAAAAATACAGTAATGTCTCAGGACATGAAATCAATGTCCACAAGTCAGTTGCCTTTGGTATACACGAATAACAGCCAAGATGAGAGGCTAATTAAGGACACAACTCCCTTCACGATAGGTTCAAAGAAAACGAAATACCTAGGAATATACCTAACAAAAGAGGCAAGATGATAAACATTCTCAAAGAAAGCATAGGAAAAACACTGGAAGATATCAGCCTTGGGAAAGACTTCATAAAGAAGACTGCCATGGCAATTGCAACAACAACAAAAGGAAACAAATGGGACTTAATTAAACTGAAAAGCTTCTGTACAGCTAAGGAAACAACAACCAAAGCAAATAGATAACCTACACAATGGGAAAGTATATTTGCATATTTTGAATCAGACAAGAGCTTGATAACTAGGATCTATAGAAAACTCAAATCCACATGAAAAAGCCAACAATCCCATATATCAATGGGCAAGATACATGAATACAACCTTCTCTAAAGAAGACAGACAAATGGCTAACAAATATTTGAAAAAAATGCTCATTATCCCTAATTATTAGAGAAATGCAGATCAAAACCACCCTGAGATACCATTTAACCCCAGCGAGAATCACCCACATCACAAAATCTCACAACTGCAGATGCTGGCATGGATGTGGAGAGAAGGGAACACTTTTACACTGCTGGTGGGACTGCAAACTAATATAATCTTTTTGGAAGGAAGTATGGGGAAACCTCAAAGAACTCACACTAGACCTCCCATTTGATCCTGCAATACCATTTGTACTACAAAAAAATGCTAAAGGGAGTTCTTTAATCTAAAACAAAATAATGTTAAAAACTAAGAAGAAATCATCTGAAAGTATAAAATCACTCATAACAATAATTAGACAAATACAGGATTCTCCATCATAATAATTGCAGTGTATAAACCGCTTATTTCTTGAGTAGGAAGACTAACAGACATATCAAAAATAATAACTAGTAACTTGATAAGTGTCCATAGTATAAAAAGACGTAAATGGAAACAACAAAACATCAAAAAGCTGGGTGAGGTGATGGAGTTAAGGTATAGATATTCAAGCTTTCTCTTTGCTTATTTGTTTGTAAATAGAGTTGTCATCTGTTTAAAATAATGTTATAAAATGTTTTCTTGCAAGCCTCATGGTAACATCAAATCAAGAAACCTACAACAGATGCACAAGAAATGAAACAAGAAATTAAAACACACTACCAGAGGAAATCACTTTTACACAAAGTAAGATAGGAAAGAAAGAAACGAGGATCATAAAACAATCAGAAATCAAAAAATAACATGGCACTAGTAAATTCCTACCTATCAATAATAATAATACTGAATGTACTAAACTCTCTGTTCAAAAGATATATAATAGGTGAATGGGTAAAAGTATATGTTCTCTATAAAAAACCCTACTTTATCTATAAAGAGACATATAGAATAAAAATAAAAGTATGGAAAAGATGTTTTATGCAAATGGAAACAAAAAAAGAGCAGAAGTAACTATATTTCTGTAATATAAAATAGATTTCAAGACAAAAACTATAAAATGAACAAAGAAAATCATTATATAATGATTAAAGGGTCAATTTAGCTAGAGAATATAATAATTCTAAATCTATATGCACCCAACACTAGGGTATGCAGGTATGTAAAGCTAATATTATCATAGCTAAAGAGAGAGATCGATTCCAATACAATCATTGCTGGAGACCTAATACCTCACTTTCTGCATTGGACAGATCATTCAGGCAGAAAATTAACAAAGAAATTTAGACTAATCTGTACCAATAGGACCTAACAGATATTTACAAAACCTTTGTCTAACACCAGCAAGATTAGGCGATATCTTAGAGTAGTTATTATTTGCGTTTCTCTGATAATTAAAGACAATGAGCACTTTTTCATTTGTCATCTGTCATCCTCAGAGAAGTTTCTGTTCAAATTTCTTGCCCACTTATACAGAGGGTTGTGTTCACTTTTCTTATTGTTTAATTTGCGTTCTCTGTAGATTCTAGTTATCAGGCCTTTGTCAGGTTCATAACATGCAAAAATCTTCTCCCATTCTGAGGGCTGTTTGCTTTGTTTGTGGTACTCTTAGCTGTGCAAAAGCTTTTCAGCTTGATCAAGTCCCAGTTATTTATTTTTGATGTTGCTGCAATTGCTAGGTGGGTATTCTTCATAAAGTTTTTTCCCAGACCAATATCTTCAAGTGTTTCCCCCACATTCTCTTCTAGAATTTTTATTGTTTCATGTTTTAAATGTAAACCTTTTATCCAAAGAGAACCAATTTTTGTCAAGAATGAAATTTTTTGATAGCAAAGTGACTATAATCAACAAGTTAGGCCATAATTTAAAATAACTAATGAAATGGAATTGTTATATTCCCAACACAAAGAAATGATAAGTGCTTGAGGTGATGGATAACCCAATTACCCAGATCTGATTATTACACATTGCATGCCTATATCAAAACATAACATGTTCCATATAATAAAGTATTACGTACTCATAATAACTACAAATTAAAACAGAAAAAAAAATTTTTGAGATAGATTCTCACTTTGTCACCCTCAGTAGAGTGCTGTGGCATCATACTTCACAGAAACCTCAGATTCTTGGGCTCAAGTGATCCTCTTGCCTCAGCCTCCGAAGTAGCTGGAACTATAGGCACCCACCATAGCACCTGGCTTTTTTTTAGAGATGGGACCTTGCTCTTGCTCAGGCTGATCTCGAACTCCTGAGCTCAGGCAATCCACTAGCCTCAGCCTCCCAGAGTGCTAGGATTATAGGCATGAGCCACCATGCCTGGCCTAAAAATAGAAAATTAATTACTTTTAAAACATGATATATAAAACCAAAAACTGATAAATTGCATTTTATCAAAACTAAAAACTTTTGCTCTGTGAAAGATCTTGTTTAGAGGATGAAAAGATAAGCTATGGCCTGGGAGAAAAGTTTTCAAAACCTATTTGATAAAAGATTACCAGCCAGAATATAAAAATGACTCTCCAAGTTCAACATATAAAAAAATTTTGAAAAGTAGCAAAAGGTATGAACAGACATTTCATCAAGAAAGATGTACAGATAATAAACACACAAAAAATGACTCACAAATCCTTAAGTAATTGCAAATTAAACCCCCAAAGATATATACTACAATGTAACTCTTAGAATAGCCAAAATGAAGAAGATAGACCTTACCAAATGTTTTTGAGGATGTTGAGGAACTGGAACTTCACAATGAGAATGTAAATACTGTAGTATACATTTTGGAAAATAGTTTGTGGTTTTCTAAAAAGTTACCATTACCCCCACCATCTGTTCTAGCCATTCCATTCTTCCATATGTACTGTAGGGAAATGGACATATTTATCTACACAGAGACTGCCACATAAAGGAGCATAGCATCATTTTATTTATTTATTTATTTATTTATTTATTTATTTATTTTTTTAAATCATAGCTGTGTACATTGATATGATCATGGGACATCGTACACTAGTTTCACAGACCGGTTGATACATTTACATCACACTGGTTAACATAGCCTTCCTGGCAATTTCACAGTTATTGTGTTAAGACATTTACATTCCACATTTACTAAGTTTCACATATACCATTGTAAGATGCACCACAAGGAGGGGGATTGGTGAGAATACACTTGTGGTGCATAGCATCATTTTTAATAGGTAAAACCTGGAAGCAGCTGGAGTGTCCTTTAACAAGTCAATAAACAAACTGTGGCATATTCTTACCACAATTAAGATGCTACTCAGCAATAAATAAGAATGAACTATTGATAATCCGCAATAGCAGGAATAAATCTTAAAACTATTTTGCTAAGTGAAAGAGGCCAGACAAAAGAAGTACATATTTGATGATTAAATTATATAAAAGCCTATAAAATGGAAATTAATCAATAGTTACAGAAAGCATACCTCAGTTTCTTTGGGATGAGAGGCCTGGAGGGGATGGACTGAGGGATTATAAGGAAAACTCTTGCTTGTGATGAATTGCCTTGACTGTGATGATGGTTTCAGCTATGCATACGTATCAAAACAATTGTACAATTTAAATATTTGTAGCTTTTTGTACATCAATTGTACCTCATAAAAACTGTTTTCAAAAAAAGTGGTAGCTTTTGTAGGAGAGTGTTAAAGGTGAAAAAAGAAAAAGGAAGAGATGGGAAATAAAGGGAATGAAATTAGGGGAACAAAGTCTTACGCACAAAACAAAGAAGGAGAATCACATAGGAGCATATAGAGACCTAAGTCTATGGTTAAGTTCAGCAAAATAGAATGATATTCGTATTCATTTTAGGGGATCTTTATTTATTCCTTTACTGAGCAGGTGAGCAAGTACTTCAGAATTCCTGTTCTCCTATTGATTCTTTTTCTTTCTCCTCATTTTCTGGTCTTGCTGAATGATTTTTTTTTTAACTTTTACTTCCAACTCCAGAGAAGAATGTAATCTTATTTCCAAATAGTCAAAGGCACTGGGCATGATGGCTGAAGCCTGTAATTCTAGCACTCTGAGATGCTGAGGTGGGTGGATTGCTTAAACTGAGGAATTCAAAGCCAGCCTGAGCAAGAGTGAGACCCCATGGTGAGAGCCAGCTACTTGGGAAGCTGTGGCAAGAGGATCACTTGAACCCAAGAGTTTGAGGGCACTCAACCCCAGGGAGACTGAGTAAGACTCTGTCCTTAAAAAAAAAAAAAAAAAAAAAAAAAAAAAATTCAAATGCCGTATTTTATATATTACGCCTATTTGTTGTTACTTCGTTGGGGTTTTTAATTATT
>CAUYPK010143363.1:0-14553 GCA_963574355.1 Loris lydekkerianus
GCCCAAGAGATTAGTCAGTGTCTAGAAGAGGATGTTTACTGCAGAAGTGATTGTGTTGATGTGGTAACAGGATATTTCCTTACAAGTTAATTTCAGATGGGTAAAATGAGGTAATGGTGAAACTAACAGATGATAGATTAAGTGTGTATGTGACTAGAAGTGTATAAAATCAAATCCCTGAACAAAGAACTTTGCTACATGGCATCCCATAGTATGTAGTCTGTTTCTTGCCCTTATTTCTTAAAATTACAGGAGTGAGCTTACCCCTGAAAGCTGCAGGGCTGTCTTTCTGCAGCATTGGTATTCACACCACACTTTCCCTTTGACCTTCCACTCCCTGCAGCCCAGAAGGTCTCCCTGGAAGCCAGAGCTGTGCCCTTGAATTTCCCAGCTTACAAAACCATGAGCTAAATAAATAAATCTCTTCCTTACAAATTACCCATCCCTGGAAATTCTGTTACAGCAGCCCAAAATAAAGTAAGACAGATGGATTCCCTAGAAGTAGACCTTGAGGTGAGATTTTGTGTGATTACTAGTGTCCCTAGGAAAAATCTGGCAAGGAAGTGGAAAGCAAGGAAAAGGAGGGAAAGGACATTGACCACGAATGAATTTTCACACAGAGCAGAAAAGAGTTTGATTTGATCCTATGAGGAAATTGTGATGTTAATGTAAGGTACATCCCAGAATTGACTCAAAGAGGATGAAGGAACTGGATCATTTGTACTCTGCACTGTCGGTCATGGGTGAAGACTATCTTGGTGGAATGTCCCAAGAACTTGCCTGTCCATGTGCACAGGCAAAGCAATCTAGCAACATTAGCATAGCCCTCTTACAAGGAGAGACAGGTGTTAGCTGTTGGTCCTAGAGCACAGAGAAGCAAATGTACAAAAATATGGTAAATTGATTAAAAAGGGGAAAGGGTAAGACTGTTTAATGTCAGTTATGATACATTCAAATGTCTTTGAACAATCCTAATAAAGGAATATATTCAAAGTACACAAAAAGTTAACTTATATGGAATGGGAATCCAATAATATTTATCCAGTAGTAGTAGCAGCAGAAGTCAGTAGGCATAGTTGATATAAGAGCATCCCAAATGAGCTGCATCATGTAAGATAAGAGAAATATTACTGACATGACTGGCTTTGTCAAAAATAGAAGCGAGGTTGGTAAAGCTACATTTACTCAATGAAAGCATGACATTACATGGTAAAGCCATTTCTGGCCCCCAAAGTATATCAAAATACATTGTAAAGTCATTGTGATTTAAAGAGTTTATTATTTCCATGGAAATAGACAAATACATAAATAGAACACAACAGGCTATAAGGAAGATCAGAGACTATGTATGAACTATCCCATGGTAAAGAAGATACTTTCAAAAGATGATATGAAGAGCAGTGGTAATTCAATAAATGATGCTGGAATTATTGGCAATGTCTTCGAAAGTAAAATTAATTTTTTATTTGTCTCATTCAATGTATGGAAATAAGTCTCAAATGCAATCATAATAAAGATATTTAAACATTATAACAATGTCATTGGTCTTTGGGATGTTTCTGATGACATCATAAAAATTCATTGTATATTTAACAACACTTTTTTTTTTTTTTAAATAAAGAAGAAAATAACATAATGGGATAAAGTATTTGAAGCATAGGTAGCTGAAAGATGATTACTAACCAAAATGTATTTTCATACAGTCTCTATAACAAAGAAAAAGACAATGAATATAAAGTAAAAAATATGGGCTTATAATACACATAAAAGTAAACAAAATATGAATCAACATACACAAAGCTCAAATTAGTAGTAATAAAATCATATGAGATAAAATTATTTTACCCACCAAAGGGGCAAGAAAATAAGATAGCTTGTTATGGTTAAGTAGAGCTACAATGTGGAAAATAAATACTTTCATATACTTTTAGCAGGCTTAAAAATTGGTATAAAATTTTGGGAGGAAATTTGTTATTCTTTATCAAAAATGCAGAGTGGTTTAATCAATATCTCCACGGGTATGTTTATATCCTAGAAGTACACATTCAAGTCTACAAAAGGGCATGTAGAAATATTTGTTTCAGAATTGCATTTTAGTAATGAGATTTGACAATAATCTAAATACTCATCAAAATATAATGCAATAGTTAATATACCAGACCTAGTTTTCTCTGCACTTACATGAAATATTCTCCAAAACATATTGTTAAAATTAAAAAGCAACCTTTGAAAATGTTAAGCACAAAATTTTTTATTTATTAAAAATATATAGTAAAAAATTTATTTATTTATGTATGTGAAAGAATAAATTCTGCTCAAAGAACTCACCAAACCTACTGTTTGGAAAAGAAAGTGAATAGCAATCTCAGTAATTGTAGTGAGTTGAGGTTTATGATAATATTTAATAAATGAAGCTTGTGGTTCAAATCTGAAAACCAAATAATGTTTGGCCACTATAGGGTTTTGCTTATTTTGTAAACTGAGCAGTTGTTAAGTCAAACATCATGAGAGTCATATAAGGTCTCAAATTTATAAGACTTTTAACAGATTTAAGGGATATAAGTGCAGTTTCATTACATGTATATATTAGTGAAGTCTGAGCTTTTTGTGTAGTCATTACCCTAATAATGTACATTGTACCCATTAAGTAATTTCCTGGCTTCTATCCTCCCACCTTTCTGAGTCTTCCAAAGTATTGTTCTGTTCTCTGTGTCCATCTGTACACATTACATAGTTCCCACTTAATAGTGAGAACATGCAGTATTTTACTGAGATATTTCACTTAATTTCTCAAATTTCATTCATGTTGCTACAAAAGACAGCACTTCCTTTTATTAGTGAGTAGTATTCCATTGTTTATATGTACTACACTTTCTTTATGCAAACATCCACTGATGGACATTTAGGTTGATTCTAGATCTTCAGTATTGTGAATAGTGCTGCTATAAACATATGAGTACAGATATCTTTTTGATATAATGATTTCTTTTTCTTCAGATAGATAGCCAGTAGTGGGATTACTAGATTGAATGGTGGTGCTGTTTGTCTACTTGTTGAAAAATTTCCATGCTTTAACAGAGGGATCTTAGTAATTTACATTTTCAGCAAGAAATGTATAACTGCCCTCTTGGTGGGGCCAAAACAACACTGCCTGAGCTCCACCTCCTGTCCCATTGTCACCTGCCTCACTCCAATCTATGGAAATGCTATCTTCCATGAAACAAGTCTCTGGTGCCAAAAAACTTGGGAACTGCTGGTGTAAAAGCTTTCCTTTTTCTCCACATCCCCATCAGGATCTATGTTTTTTGAAATTTTAATGAAAGCCATTCTGAGTAGTGTAAGGTGGTATCTCATTGTGGTTTTAGGGGGTATATCTCTAATGAGTAGTGATGATGATCATTCTTTCATATGATTTTTGGCTATTTGAATCTCCTCTTTTGTGAAATGTCTGTTCATATACTTTCCCAAATTTTAATGGGGTTATTTAATTATTTTTGTTGAGTTTTTTTGAATTCCAAATAGTCTTTTTGGATATCAGTCCTTTGTTGGATGCAGTTGTAGATATTTTCTCCCATTCTGTAGGTTCTTTGTTCATGCTGTTGATTATTCCTTTTGCTATGCAGAAACGTTTTCAACTATTTAAGTTCCACTTGTCTATTTTTGCTTGTGTTGCATTTGTTTTTGAAGTTTTAGTCATGAATTCTCTGCCTCGACAAATTTTCAGAAGAGTTTTTCCCTAGATTTTCCTCCAGAATTTTTAGTGTTTTAGGTTAACATTTAAGTCTTCAGTCCATTTCAGTTAATTTTTGTATATAGGGAGAGATAGGGGTAAGTTTCATTCTTCTCCAAATGGCTATCCTGCACCATTTATTGATTAGGGTATTCTTTGTAGGTTTTTGTTGACTTGGTGAAAGATCAGGTGTCTTTAGTTGGTAGCTTTGTATCAGGGTTCTCAATTCTGTTCCATTGACCTATATATCTATTTTTTATACCAGTACCATGCTGTTTGGGTTACTATAGCTTTGTCATGTAATTTAAAGTCACTTAATGTGACAATTACAGATTTTTTTTTTTTTTCTTTTTTTGCTTAGGTTTGATTGCTTTGATTATTTGGGCTTATTTTTGGTTTCATATGAATTATTGAGACTTTTTTTCCTAATCCTATGAAAAATAACAGTGGTAATTTGATACAAATTGCACCGAATCTATAGTTTCATTGAAAAATATGATCATTTAACAATATCAATACTTCTGATCCACAAATACAGTATTTTTTTCATTTGTTTGTGCCATCTATATCTTACTCATTAGTGTTTGTTAGTTTTCCTTGTCAAGATCTTTCATCTCCTTGTTCATACATATTCCTAAGTATTTTTTTTTCTAACTATTGTAAATGGGATTCATTTCTTGATTTCACTATCAATTTGATCATTACTGGTTTATAGAAATGTTATTGGTTTTTGTATCTTGATATGCCCTAAAACTTTACTAAATTAATTTATCAAAGCTAAGAGTCTTTGGGGTTTTCTTGCAGTTTCAAAGAGAGACAGTCTGATTTCCTCTTTTCCAGTTTTCATGCCCTTTATGTTTTCCTCTTGCCCAACTGCTTTGGCTAGGACTTCCAGTACTAAGTTAAATAAGAGCAGTGGAAGTGGGAGTCCTTGTCTTATTCCAATTTTCAGGGCAAATACTTTTGATTTTTCCTCATTCATTAATATAGTGGCTATATGTTTGTCATAGATGGGTTTTATTATTTTGAGACACGAGGTCCAAACTCATCCTAGAAAAAGTGCTACATACCTCATTCATGAATATCACTCTGGTCACCTTTGAAGTACTCCCTTTGGGAAGATATACACCAATGCCAGTGCCTAGTCTACCCTTCAAAGCAATGCTGGAACTCTTTTTCTGGAATGACCATCAGAGCTTCATATTATGAAGTCTGACAATTAAGTTTGCAAACTCATCCTAGAAAAAGTACTGTGAAGGGTGCATCCCCTTTATTGATTTGTGTATGTTGAACTATCTTTGCCTCCCTGTAATAAAACTCATTCAATAGTGATGGATTATCTTTTTGATGTGCTATTGGATTTGGTTTGCCAGTGTTTTTGTTAAGGGTTTTTGCATCTATTTTCATCATGAATATAGGTCTGTAATTTTCTTTCTTGTTGTTGTGCCCTGTCTGGCTTTGGTATCAGAGTGATACTGGCTTCCAACAATGAGTTTCCATTATCTTTTATAGGTTAGATTCAATGACAGTAGGCAGGAATTCTGCAAGGCAGGTCAACTTTCAAGCTTACAACATCCTGACTGACTCTTTTATTCACTTTTTTTTTTTTTACCTGTCTGGCATTATAATTTCTAGGATTTTGTTTCTCTGACTATTTTCCTTATTATTATATTTATATCTAAAACCTTGATTTGGACCCACCCCCTTTAGTTCTAATTTAGTGTTAGAACTGATGCCACATCTACAAAATAATAAAGTAAACCTATCTCAGTGCTCCCTGATGGATGTTTTACCTTTGTATATAATAATGTCCTTCGTTCTCCTTGGAGTGCGCCTGGCACACTATGGAGGATCATTGAAATAATTAATTGGTAAGTTATATCTGTGGTGATTGCAGAACATAGTAAGGGAACTAGTTAGATCATTGATCTCTTTAGCCAAATATTATTATTGAGATAAACAATGATAGTTATGGTTGATCACATTAGAGAAGCTAGAGTTTTAAGAGAAAACATGCAATTAAGCTCTCTGGAATGACAAAGTATCCTTTCACTACCTACTTAGAGAATGTGTGTTAACTGCCTTTTAATATCTATGGGAAAGAATTTGGCAGGAAACAGAAAACAAACAAACAAAAAGAAAACAACGTAAAAGTGAAAACCACCCTTTAGGAAACCCTATGTTAATTTTAAATGATAAAATCAAAATCCAAGCCCATCATGGCTATGTTCAAAGATGAGATGAAGAATTTGTCTTATCCTCTCTCATTCTGGAAATCTTCAGGTTTTACTTGAGAAGAAAATAAATTTGAAATAAAGCAATGCTCCACAGTCTCAATTGACTACAAATAAGTACTCTGACAACTGGGTCTTTTCCCCTCAATTACAACTAGCTGAAATCCATATGTCTCTCAATCTGCTTTAGAAATTTCCTATATATAAGGTATAATTGACTTGGGAAATGAAATGAATACCTGAAACATCAGCATTGATTCAGTAAAATTTCAGCTTTAGTTTGATATCATTTCTAAATTCAGAGAAAGCACCTTAAAGTATGTGATTTATATTTTAACATTTCACTTGATCTGCCACCATCTTTCTTTTTTGAGCTAAATGGTCCCGGCATATACATAGGAAGACTTGCAAGAAAGTGAAGTCTTACTTTTTAATTAGAGCAAATGTGTTAAATGGATATAAAGTAATTTGAATATAGCAGAGACCTCTTAAATGTCTATCTATAAATCTGTAGCTGCATCAGGTCTATCTCTGCACCATAGATTTTGTTAAGATTGGCCCTGAAATACAACAGTAAAATAAATTTGTTACTAATGCGATTAAGTGTTCCAGTAATTCACGAGAAAGGAATTCCTCAACATACACAACTCACTGAACAATTTAAGATTTTTCAGACTTGATAATAGAACCAATGAGCTCTTCATAGACCTCAAAATACAGAAATTCAGTACCTGCTTCAAGTATTACATTTTTAAAAATCCATTTAATTACCATATTATTTATTTTGTGGAATTTTTATTGTTGGGGTGACAGTTCACATGTGGTATTTCTGTAGACTCCACTCAAATTCTTATTTCCTATATAATTAATAATCAGTTTTCTTCTGACTATACATTCAGCATTTGAATAAAATATTTAATCATCCAACTACTTGTTCTTCATATATAAGACAAATTTATTACATGTGGAGGTTTATTTTGATGGACAATGATTGGTGAAAAGAGATACAGTCAAGTTTGAGTAAACATTCATTTTTATTTAGTCTAGTTTATAGGCAACATCTTCTTTTCTGGAGCCATTTATTTTTAAATGTTGATCAATGTATATTACCCATGCTACAAAGGAGAGAAATCATTTAACAAGGCATAAAAGGGTAAATGTTTTTTTTTTCAACCTTACATTCCCTATACATTCTCTTTGCTAGATAATGGGGAAAAGACTAGTACATTCATATTTGTTTTCACCTTTTTTTTTTTTTATTGTTGGGGATTCATTGAGGATACAAAGAACCAGGTTGCACTGATTACAAGTTTTCACTTTTTTAAATAATTCAAAATCACCATTTTTTTATTGCCTTAATCCAATGTTCAATATATTATACAAGCTTCCTTCAGTACTACAAAAATATCCCATTTTCATAGCATTTGATATTGAATATCTAACAATAACATTTTTATTGAAACTTTTAAATGTATTTTATCTGCTAGATTCCCTTACGTCCATGTTCCTTTCAGTGCCTTAGAAACTCTAATAGTTTTCCCCTCACAGAAATAACAGCCTTTATTCAAAAGATTGTTTTGTTATTTAAGTTATGTGAAAATTCTAAATTTGGTATTCTTCTTGGAGAAGAAAAGATTGTCTTAATTTAACTCAGGTTAAATTATAGCTATAGAGATCTCCAAGATTTGGATTATAGTAATAGAAAGCAAATAAAAGCCATACCTGGGAGAACCCTGATACAAGGAATTTGAATGTCACTAATGTTACACATTTTCTTAGTCTAGTTTAGGTTCAAGATCAACAATAACTTTCACATAAAATTACAGAAGACAAAGTGATCTCTGCATGAGGCTGCAGAGTAATGTTTCTTACAGGAGGTCTGTAGCTCACTCACTTTAGAATGTCTCATCCAGAGAACTTCTTGTTTAAAATGCACTTGTATTTGTTACTAGGTATCACTTAAGATCCCATAAATCACTCATCTATATCAAGGCTGCAACCTAGGGACCAGCATTTTAACAAGCTTCTCAGGTGATTCATATATACACTAATTTTTAGAAACACTTTATATAATTTCGTCTGATAAGCTGAAATCCTTCTGGCAAAATTTAAAGCTTTGAGTAAGGATGTGAGCCAGGGGACTTGGAGTTAAATTCTCAAATATGTCAAAACTCTTTAATTTTGAGATTTTACAGAAGTAATTGTCAATTAATGATATTAGTGTTACTAAGAAATTTCAATACACTCCACCTTGACAAATGAGGATGCTTCACAAATTCTATGTGTCTGAATAAAAAGACTGACTATGAGTAAAATATGAAGGTGTTTGTTTGAATTTATGGCTATATCTTTAAGGAAACAGGTATATCATTTACACTTGTAGATTGCTGAAATGTTTATTTTTCAGCTTAAAAATGTAAGATGATGTGTTTCTCTTACATTTAGATATATCGATTTCTGTACCTATGTCTAATTGTGAAATATGATTTGAGATTCCCTATAAAATAAATTTAAGCATCAGCATAGAGCTGAATAACAATTCTTACCCTGCTGCTAATCCTAAAGTTACAATAGACTTAGTGGCTGTTGTGCTAGTATTCAAGCTGTATGGAAGTGAGGCGTGAGAATAGTATTTTCAGCTTCTTTCTCTAATTTTGATTTTTTTTGCAAAGCTTTCTTCCTTGGGATCAATGGCCTCTCACTGGCTTGGCTGGGGGTGCTCAAAGACAGGTTCTGGAAACTGATAGGAACAGATTAGTTGATGTCTATTGTCACTACGTTTTTCTTGAATCTAACTTCTTTCTGCAGGAAAACAACTCCCACAAACAGTGTCTGGTTGTTTTTATCTCCAGAAGTCCAGAACTCTTGAGATCCAGCCCTAGAAATCCATAGATCCTGAAAAGAGAGCTAAATTTGTTGAGAAGTTTTGTTTAGGTCATTCATTCATTTATGTGAGCATCAGTAGAATTGTAAGTAAGATATTGTTTTCAGAAAGCTTAACAAATAAATGAAATTTTACTTTTGAAACACCATATCAATTTATAGTTACTTGGAGGAAGCATTTTGCCATTTGTATTTCAGTGCTACAAAGCATCATAGTAAGAATGTGTTTTATTAAAATGTGTCAGAATATTATGTACGTTTGACATACAATGTCCATAATGAAGATAAGACTCACCAGATATCAAATTCCTATGCCAGAACTTGTGATTTTGATAAAGTGTCTTAACATTTCTAAAACTAAGCCTTTCATTACAAATTTTTAATTTATCTCTTGGGTTAAGTAAAATGAAAATTAAATTAATATTGTAATACTTATAAATTATAATAACGTAAAACTTTTAATATGGCACCTAATACATGGCACCTCACACAAAGCTCAATTTAAAATATTTATCAACTGATTAGCAGAGGAATATGTTATTGGTAGTTTGGTTTTTGCTAAACTCAAAATTCAGTTCAAGTTGAATCATTCATTAGTCTTACTTTTGTAGCTATCTGTAGAATTATAAGACTAGATGTTAAATAAAACATTAGATTATTTATCTTTACACATTAGAATTTGATTAAGCTATTAGTGATACTTCATAGAATGCTATAAAGTGTTGCACATTAATTTAAAAGCAATCTAATTTATATTTCATTAAAAAAAAGATACTGCAGAATTATGTGCCGTTTTCTCAGAATGTATTAATTCTTCCAGTTCATCAGTTGGTCATCTATTTTCCTTGGATTCACTTTGAGGTGGGACATTATTCAATTATTTTTAGAAAGAAGGCCAAGTGAATTCCTGTAAAGCCAGATCACTGGCCTGAGATTTTATAAAATTACCCAGTATAAAAAAGCTGGAAGGAAGCCTTAGAAATTAGTCAGTCCTTTTTTAGCCACTTTGTTCCTTGAACTAATTTGGGGAGCTAAACATTTTTAAAAGAGTCATACATGCAATGGCGTATTTAAAATTCTGCGATGTGTTATTGTGGTAAAATATGTTGTGTATAAACTTAATTTTCTCAGGGTTTCCCATTTATCACTTAAGCTCCATACATCCACTATATTCAGCTACTTGTTTATACAGAATGTTTACTAGCATCTTGAAGAATGCATTATTGTTTTACTAAAAAAAAAAAAAGTTAGGGAAGCATTCACCTACAACAAGAACTTCCTTTATGGAGAAAAATCTGAGTACATCCAATGTACTCAGCCCTACTATGAAACTAATTTATGGCTTTCATAGGAAAGCTATAACCCAGTTATAACCTAAGAATATGGGAAAGGGGGAGACGGAGGGGAGGGAGGGGAGAGGTTGGGCAAAGGGAGGGTGATTGGTGGGATTACACCTGTGGTGCATCTTACAAGGGTACATGTGAAACTTAATGAATGCAGAATATGATTGTCTTAACACAATAACTAAGAAAATGCCAGGAATGCTATGTTAACCAGTGTGATGAAAATGTGTCGAATTGTTTATAAAACCAGTGCATGGTGCTCCATGATCGCATTAATGTACACAGCTATGAACTAATACTAATAAAAAAAACTGAGTACTTGTAAAATTAAGAAGGTTATATGAGACCACAGTAGTTAATAAATTTCAGTGTGTATGTATGTTTTAGTTATTAAACTAATAACAGAGCAGGATCTTCTGTTTTTATCCACCCAAACAACTTTGAGAATTGGAGTAATATAAAGATTATTAAACATTATTTTTCTAGAAGGTTCTTATTTGAACCTTTGGGATTCAAATAATGTCACTCTTACTTTGGATTAGCTGGGCATGCAAACGTCAGTGGGAGCCAGTCAAAACTGCTGTATACATAGTAGTTTCCCCACAGACATGTTCATAGTAGATTCTCAATAACATTGTTGATGGCTTTGTTAATTTTGGAACGGTCTGATAGACATTGCTAAAGAGACCTTTAAAGTTGTAATTCTAAGAACACTAAAGAATCGTTATTTTTTACTCACTCAGTACTCTCTCCTCCTAAGGATAAAAGGCATTAAATTAATGTACTCAGTTATAAATCACATTCTGTACCCTTGATCCAGGTTTCAAGTAGTCTGTATTACCCCTGGAGAGCAGGTGCCTCTATCCTTGTAGAAATGTGTGTGCATGCTGTTTGCCTTTACATTTATTGCTGAACTTGGTGCCAAATGAATGTTGTTCAGTTCTAGTCCATGCTCAGAACTTACTCCTGTAAATTAAACTTGATAAAATAGAGGTTGTTTGAAAACCAACAGTGTGAATTTTCAAAACCTTTCTTTTATCTGTCACTATTATATAGAAAATTGAACCCTGTGTGGCCATCAGTGCAGTATATTAACTACAAAATATATTTGTGAATGGCTTTGTTTGTAACTACTTTGAGTCTGTCAGTTTAAAATTTTATCTTGTCGAATAGGTGATTGTGTAAAAATTCAGAGGAGAACAAATAGCTCAACAAATTTTTGTGGATATTTTTCTTTTGTTTTCTGTTGTTTATGTTCTTTGCTAGGATCATGCTTACTTTGGATTACTAGACATATAAATCTCAGTGGGAGTCAGAAAGAATTACAGTATAATATAAGATATTAAAATATTAAAATAAAATATAAAATATTAAAATATAAAAAGGCATCATTATTCCTTGTCTCATTGTATACTGTCGGGAAAATCCATCAGACATAGAGGGTTGACATACAAGCTGTCATCTGGTTTGTTGGACTGCATATTTGACTAGCTTTATGCAAAATTGTCATTTGAATAAATCAAAGTGAAAGATTATTCTGTTCTGTAGGTCATTATAGTTTGAATCAATTGCTAAATCTACCTACAACAGAGAATATTGAAAAAGTGTTTTTAATAATGATAATGAGAATTGTAATTACATGAAAATATATTTCAATAAATAGTATGAAATGGGAATGAATCCTCTTAAAAAAAGGAGAGTTTACACTGTTTTTTAGCCAGATCACATGGACTATTTTGATCAATGTCAAAAAACATTATATCCAGGTGAGGGCAGAAGTGTTTCTATTGTTTTCCACTCTCAAGCAAAGATGTCTATTGCTAGTCCTGACAGGCTCCCCTCCCCACACCTCCAGTTAAAATAAAAGTAAACACTAAGCACAGAGATTTTGACTGTGGTGATTGAACCTGTAAATACAGAACAGGTAAAAGAAAGATGCTAAACGTAGCTCCCCAGGACTGAATTTTACCTGTCCCCTACCTTTACTTATTAATAAACTCTCTAAGCCTCTTTGGTGATTTTGCTGGTTTACCTTCTTGCAATTATCCTACTGCTGCTGTTTTCCATAATCATCTTCCTGACTGACATGAAGGCCACTATCTACAGTTAGCTTCTCCATGTATGTCAGCCACAAGACTTAGAAATAGCAGAAGACTCGTGTTAAGGATCAGGATGGAGATAATTTTATGTGGATAAGACCTGAAGGGGTTGGTCAGTGAAGATGTTCTTAGGCTAACTTGATTATAAATACTTATTATTTACACTAAGATGGCTTATGGCACAAGGAGATACATGAAAAATAAATTCTGAATAAAAGTTCTTCTTCAGATGTCTTTGAAATTATATTTTACCCATTATTGAACTAAATTCTGATCAAGAATTTTTAGGTCAAGTTTACCAGTGAAGGTTACTAACTAGATGAATGAATACTTGGTTTATATTTAATTTTAACAAGCATAAAGAGTTAGAATGCCTCAGAGCATAATAATATAAAACAGTGTTTCTTGGTGGGTTGTCCTCAGACCACCTATATCAGAATGACCTCAGACTATTGGGGTGAGGCTAAGAAATTTAACAGTTACTATGCCAACTCACTGTGACAAATCTGTGTAAGGAGTCTCACATGAGCTTTAAAGAAGCATGGACCTGGCTTTAATCTGGGTTTAGCCATAAATTCTTGTAGAATTTGGGAGAATCATGTTAATTAAATAAATCTTGACCTTTGTGGGCAGCTCTTGTGGCTCAGAGGAGTAGGGCACCGGCCCCATATGCTGGAGGTGGCAGGTTCAAACCCAGCCCTGGCCAAAAACTAAAAAAAAAAAACAAAAAACTTGACCTTTGGAATGCTTCTAAAAGATCAAGATTGATTGAAAAGGTGAAATGAGATATTGACTGTGAAATGACCAACCAAGTACTTAAAATATATACA
Source organism: Loris lydekkerianus (assembly GCA_963574355.1). Classification (NCBI taxonomy): domain Eukaryota; kingdom Metazoa; phylum Chordata; class Mammalia; order Primates; family Lorisidae; genus Loris; species Loris lydekkerianus. The sequence goes on from CAUYPK010143363.1 coordinate 13,120, forward strand.
TAGCGTGTATTCTCAAAGGAAGATTTTTAAATAAAACTGACTTGCATACATGCATTTCTTTCCAGACTCTGGGATAGGCCTTAGAAATATCAGTATGCTCACATGTAACATGTGTTTGCCAAATTTACAAAATTAAAATATTTTTGCTCCAATCAGTTGTGTCTATAGCTCCTTCTACTATAACTTCCACAATGCTGCCCTCCTCTCTATGTGTCTATGGGTCTGGTATGGCCACAGGGACTGTTAAGATTCAGCGAAGGATGTTGAATTGAAAACATTGTGTTTGGGTTGAGTGTAGTCTGTGGCTGTTGAAGAGTAAATTTGGCTTCTAGGAATACGCCTACCATCCACTGTGAGGACTGCCCCTGCATCAGGATCCATGGGTCATTGTCAGAAGTCATTTTGCTTTATAATTATGTCCAATAGCACTACCAGGGATACATGGATAGTGCAGATGAAATAAGGCCTGAACTGTAAGGAACCATAAGCTTCTATGTGAACTATTTTTCTTATCATCATACAAGAAAATGTAAGCAAAGGTTTAGGTTCTCAACAACGTCAAATAAAACCACAAAAATAGAGACACTCTGTCAAAAATAGAGACACTTAATGTGTAATTTTATTTATTTATTTATTTCAGGTTAATATGAGGGTACAAATGATTGGGTTACAATATTTACATTTGTTACGTAAGGTCCCTGTTGTAGTTGCGCCCTTCACCTAGGAGTCTGCCCTGTACCCTTACATTGAGGTTACAGCACACCAATCCTCCTCCCCTCAAATTGAATTAACTTGAGTTTTTCTATGTGTTGGTGTATAATAGTTTGTCTATTGGCTTAATATTGGTAGTGAATAAATTGGTTACTTGCTTTTTTATTCTTGTGATAACTTTACTAAAGAGAATGTTCTTTTTTAAAATTTCAGATTAATATGAGGCTACAAACAGTTAGGTTACATTGTTTGCATTTGTTAGGTGAAGTCCCTATTGTAGGTGGGCCCCTCACCCAGGAGGTGTGCCATGTACCCTTATATTATGCCTGTTAAGTGAGAGCACACCAATCTCTCTTCCTCCTCACCTCCCTCCTCCCCTCTTTCTTCAACTTGAATTTAATTTAGTTTTTCTCTTGTGCAGGCATGTATTCTTTGTCTACTGGCTTCATGTTAGTATTGAGCATATTGGAATCTTGCTTTTCCATGAGAATGTTCTCCAACTCTATTCAGGTCAATACAAAAGATTTAAAGTGTCCATCTTTTTTAATGGCTGGATAATATTCTGTGGTGCCGGGGACCGTACAAATGAAGAGCTTCCTCCGGAAAAACCCCTCCAGCAGTAACTTCCGCTATAGAAGGCTTTCCCCGTATATACCGTTGGCAATCTCCTATTGGTTGACAAGTGAGCCCCGCCCGCAGCTCCGCCCTTTCCCCCGCCTTCCC
>CAUYPK010143365.1:0-18760 GCA_963574355.1 Loris lydekkerianus
CCCCTCCGATATTTGCATATTTTGAATCAGACCAAAGCTTGATAACTAGGATCTATGGAGAACTCAAATTAATCCACACGAAAAAAAGCCAATATTCTCATATATCAATGTTCAAGAAAGATGAATAGAACTTCCTCTAAAGAAGGCAGATGAATGGCTAGCAAACATATAAAAAAATGCTCATAGTCCCCAATGATGAGAGAAATGCAAATCAAAATTACCCTGAGATCTCATCTAACCCCAGCGAGAATGGACCACATCACGAAATCTCAAAACTGTAGATGCTGGCATGGATTTGGAGAGAAAGGAGCACTTTTACATTGCTTGTGGGACTGCAAACAAATGCAACCTTTTCAGAAGGAAGTATGGATAACCCTCAAAGAACTTAAGCTAGACCTCTCATTTGATCCTGCAATCCCATTACTGGCCATGTACCCAGAATTAAAAAATCCTTTTATCATAAGGACACTAGCCCTAGACTGTTTGTCACAGCTCAATTTACAATCACCAAAATGTGGAAATAGCCTAAATGCCCATCAACCCAGGAATAGATTAACAAGTTGTGGTATATGTATACTATGGAATACTATTCAGCTATTAAAGAAATGGAGACTTTACATCCTTTGTATTAGCCTGCATGGAAGTGGAACACATTATTCTTTTTTTTTTTTTTTTTTTTTTTTGCGGTTTTTGTCTGGGGCTGGTTTTAAACCAGCCACCTTCGACATATGGAACCAGTGCCCTACCACTTTGTGCCACAGGTACCACCCAGAACACATTATTCTTAGTAAAGCATCACAAGAATGGATAAGTATGAATCCAATTTACTCAGTTTTTATATGAGGAAAATTAATGACATGGTACATGGTGAGTGGTGGGGGAAGGGGTGAGGAGAGAGAGAGAAGGAAGGAGGGGTGGGGGACAAGAAGATCAGAGAGAGGGAAGGAAGGAGGGGGGAATAAAAAAAAAATACGAATAACTGTCTTGCCTTAGTTTACTTGTACCTATCCAAATTTTACCATGTTAAGTGGAGCATGAAAGTATTATTTCTATTATATTTAGTCAATTTTAGATTATTCACTCTTAAATATTATTGCTTTGATTACAAGATTGTGTTATACTTTTTGTTTTACTCGTCAGACTTTTTTTTTTTTTTTTTTTTTTTTTGAGACAGTCTCACTTTGTTGCCCTTGATATAGTGACATGGTGTCATAGCTCACAGCAACCTCAAACTTTTGGGCTCAAGAGATATTCTTGCCTCAGCCTTCCAAGTCGCTGGGACTATAGATGCCCACCACAATGTGCAGCTATTTTTTTAAGAGATGGGGTCTTGCTCTTCCTCAGGCTGGTCTCAAACTTTTGAGTTCAAACTACCCATCTCAGTCTCCCTGAATGTTGGGATTACAGGCGTGAGCCATCACACCCAGCTTACTCATTGAATATTATTGAGAAAAGTCATTAAATCAAATGAATGTACCCATGTTTCTTCTCTTTCTGATAGTCTTTCCTTTGTACTGATCTGATATTCCTTGTGTAATTATTTCCTTTTATTAAAAAATTGTTTAGTATTATCTTAGGTTTGCTTGTAGTAAATACTTTTAATAATTCTTTATTTTGTATGTGTTTATTTCTCTTTCTTTCAAAAATAATTTTGCTCAATTGTCAGTTATTTACTTTAAGCACTTGAAAAATGTTATGCCAATTCCTTCCTGCCCCGTAGATTCAGGTGACAAATACATTGTCATTTGAATTGATATTCCTCTATAATATGTTAGTTCTCTCTGTTTGAAAAATTTTTTATCTTTTATTTTCAGAAATGTAATTGTGGTGTTGTCTTGAAACATAATAATTTGAATTTAGTTACACTGTCTTTGTTTAGCTTCATGAATCTATAAGTTTATGCTTTTTCGCCAAGTTTAGGAAGTGTTCTTCCATTATTTAAGTACTCTTTAATTTTTTTTTTCACTTTTATGTCTTTGTTTTGGTCTCTAATGTGGCCTATAGATGTTTGATCTTTAATTATTGTCCCTAAAGCCTCTGAGGCTCTATGCATTTATTTTTTCAATCAAGTTTCTCTCTAATTTTTCAAATCAGGTCAAATCTATTATTTTGTTCTTAAGTTCACTGATTTTATTCTCTGTCACATCTGTTGTAAATTTCTAATATTGAACTCACCATTGAGTTTTTTATTCATGTTGTATTTTTCAATGCTAATATTTCCATTGTATCTTTTAAAAATAAGTACTGATTAATGTGAGGTTACAAATTATTAGGTTATATTGTTTACATTTATTAGGTAAAGTCCAAGTTGTAGTTGAGCCTGTCACACGGGGTTGTTCTGTTACCCTTACATTTGTGTATATTAGGTGCACTATTAGAAATTCACCTTCATCCTCCCCATGTGTCTCCACTTCCCCCTACTTGAATTTAATTGTGCTTCTCTCTTTTGTGGGCACGTTGCTGCTTATGTATTGGTTTCATGTTAGTATTTAATACATTGAAAGCATTTTACAAAGAAGAGTGTTCTTCAACTCCATCCAGATTAATACAAAAGACATGAAGTCTTTCCCTTTTTATGGCTGAATAGTAATTTATGGTATGCATATAATACAGTTTATTATGTGTTATATATATATATTTTTTTTCTTTTCTTTTTGATACACAGTCTTACTCTGTCACCCTGTGTAGAGTGTTGTGGTGTTGTCCCAGCTCATATCAACATAAAAATCTTCAGTTCAAGCAATCCTCTTGACTCAGCCTCCAGAGTAGCCAGGATGATAGGAATATTTCACAATGTCCAGATAGTTTTTCTATTTTTGGTAGAGATGGGTCTCATTCTTGCTCAGGCTGGTCTCAAACTTCTGAGCTCAAGGAATCTACCCTCCTTGTTCTCTCAGAGTGCCAGGATAACAGGCCTGAGACTACCAACTATGGAGCCTGAACTATTCATGTATTGATGCGTACTTGGGTTAATTCCACATCTTGGTTATTGTGAATAAACATTTTTGTGGTAAAACAATATTTTTTTCTTATGGGTTGCTACCTAGCAACAGGATTTCAGGATCAAATGGAAGGATTACTTTTAGCTGTTTAAGGATTCTCTATATTTCTTGTCATTGAAGCTGCGTTAGTTTACAATTCAACACACAGGCATATACACTAGGTCTTTCCAGAAAGTATCCAGCCATTTGTGCCTCAATTTTTCATATTACAAGACTGGATACTTTATGGACAGCATACCAACAACACACATACACACACACATATATGCATACATCTATACATAATAACCCAAATAAATATGTCTATATTTGCTTAATTATATACAAATATAGATATATTTGACTGAAACTCTGTATATTTGACATTCTGACTCTATCTGTACGTATATAGGTATAATTGTGTATGTATATATGTGTATAATGATTATACCCTAATCATTATGACTCTAATGCACTGCCACAGAGTTGATTTTAGTATCCCCACATTTTCTTTACAGATTTTTACTGTAACAGAGAAAAACACAATCTATTCATGTATTGTAATTACTTAGATCAGTTAATTTCTACCTGAATTTCTTCAGCTTGATTTGGTTATTCATTCATGATAAGTTAGATTCATTTATTAGTATTTAAATTTTATTTCAGTCTCTTCTCACAATCCTACTTGATTCGAGTTATTTTTATGTTTATCATATAAAGTGTATGCCAAACATGAATATAGTTCCAATATTCAGACGTCATAAAAAATGTCCTTCCCTCCTAATCACTTCTCCCAGTTCCAATTCCTCCCTTCTTGACACCCCCTTTCCACCTGCTACCTGTAGGTAGCCAATCTATTCAGTTTCTAGTAAACATTTCCTCCATATCTTTTGTACAAATGAGCACATATCTTTTTTGTTAACATCTTTTTTTTTTACACAAAGCATAGAATACATGTACAAGATCTTTTGAATTTCTTTTCTTCATCTAATACTATGTCCTATAAATCAGTACGTATCAGTTCACAAACTTCTACTCATAGTTAGAAATACTGTTTCCAACATAAGTGTTAAAAAATAGTTCATCCATGTTTGATTCTACTGCTTTCTTGAGGTAGTACACACTCACACACAGACACATACATGCACACATATACACATATATATACACACACACATATACATATATTGTTTTACACACACCCATATATATAAATACACACACATATGTACATACATACATATGTATATATAAAATGCTGACCATCTGCCTCTGTACTATTTATTAAAAATCATATATTTACTCAAGTAATCTGAGATATGACTTATTTTGAGGATCTGGTAACTTATGACTTGAGAACCAATGAACCATAACATGGCAAAATGATAAAGAACACACACCCACACTTAGCTACCTTAGGAGGGAGTCAAAGTTATCTCAGAAATTATGGTGTAATTAAGTCTATAATTGGGCATTAGGAAATGGACATGAGAGAACTTGGTTTGAGGAAATGGAATAGGCAAAAGAAATAAGGAAATAGTTCTAGCATCTGTTTAATAACTGCAATATTTGAAAGCTTCCATGCAGTAAAATAATAAAGGTTTTCAATGAGATTTTATTTTTATGCAGTGTAAGCTTCAATGCTGTAGGGTTTGTGAGATAGAGAACAGAGAACAGAGCAAAAGATGTAGTGTAATATTGCTTTGTAAACTCAGAGTTTGGGATTTTATTTCATAGCATTTTATTTTTTATTTTTATGGCAGTTTATAATAATAATCATCATGTAGCTAATGCTCTGTAATTCAATTACTGTACTGTTGTGAACATTAACTATCATATAGCAGATCTGAATTCCAGTGAGACAAATGGGCAATAATCATGTTTCAGTTAGTTAAAGCTTATTGCATAATTACTTATGACAAGTTGCCATTTCTAAAAAAAAAAAAAAAAAGTGATGTTGACACTGAATTGCAACAATTTGGTGACTAATCCATTTCTTAATGAAGATATATATCTGGTCTGCAATTGCTGTATTCAAAAATATTAGTGCTTGTGATATTTTAGGGTAAAATGATGCCTCTTTCTTGGCTATGGTTACAACTAAGTTGTAATGTGTATATTAATTGATGTATTTTTCTGATATTTTGTTGTAGCCTACAGTGAAATGTCCTTTATTATGACATGAGATGGCTGTGGCCTCCTTTTGCACCCTGACATGACAGGCTGGAAAGGAAGAGGTAGACCTGGAAAAGAAGACTTTACACTTATTAACAATGCAATAACTGGTGAGGATTGGAGGGAGTAGTAACTTCACATGTGCAAGAAGGATCTCAAGGAAGTGTACCACCTCCACCTAAAAGCCAATAGGGTTTTTATTTTGTTCTTAACAGAGTTAGCATTTCAAATAATGCTGAAATCATCAAGATAATTTTGGGATAGGGGAGGAACTTTCACCATACTCCTGACACAGGGGTGGTCATGTGTTAACATCAGAGCCTGAAGAAACAAAGTATAGGAAGGCAGATGAGAAGATTATGTTAAAATTAATCTTAAAAAAATAACATACATTAAAATGGGGTAGGGAAGCAAGAGTCAACCACTTTCTAATCTAAACTACTGATCTATTCCAAACATTCCCAAATAGGCTTTTTCTAATCTGAGTTATCATTGGTTTCAAACTAGTCAAACATTCTGTCCTTTATTGCTGTCTTCAGCTTTAAAGGTTAAGAAACAGCCTCTTGCCATTTTGTGTTCCTTAACAGATGCTTGACTATTTTTATTTCATTTTAATTATTCTAGCCATAACCCACATAAGATTATCTTGATACCTGAGGGATACTCCTACTTAATTCACTTAACTTTTAACTAGTAAAAGTTAGGCTCATTTAAAGTGAGTTTGCAAGGAAAGTATTAGCTTTTCTCTTTTTTTGTGTGATACTGTACTAAGAGGAATGTTCTTCATCTCCATGCAGGTAAATACAAAAACTGTAAAGAATCTATCTTTTTATGGCTGAATAGCATTATATGGTATACATGTACCACAGTTTATTAATCCATTCATGAGTTATTGGGCACTTGGGTGGGCACAATGGAAGGGTATACAGCACAACCCCCTGGGTGAAAGAATCAACTACAAATTGAACTTAGCCTAAAAATGCAAATATGTGACCTAATCATTTGTATACTCATATAAATCTGAAATAAAAAAATAAGAAATTACTATATTTTAATATTATTCTGAGAAATAATATGTAGTAAATTTCCAAAATATTAAAAATTGAATTATTAACTGCAGAAACTTTATACATTTTAGATTTTAATTATGTGTCATTTAATGTATTTTTAGATAAGTATGTTTTATTCCAGACATATGAAAGGTTCTGGCATAGAACTGGGGTGAGGATCCCTAAGCAGGAGGGACACCAGTCCAAGTGTAAGGAAATGATTTATTATAGGGAAGAGGAAAGTGGAGTCTGAGCAGAAGTCAGTCACTTTCCTTCATGGTTGCAAAAGGCTTTAATTAGCCTTATCAGTATATCTGAAATGGGGAAGTAATGTATAGAGCTGGAATGCAAAGTGAGCCTGGAGTATAGCACAGGGCTCATCAGGATTATGGATGCATTTCCAATACAGAACATGATATCGGTAGAGTGTTTCCCAGAAACTCTGTCTTTGAGCACTCCACGTGTCTGTGATGGGGGGATGGGTATTGACATTTTTTCTAAAATGGCTGCCCTCCTGTTAGAGTTATGAGAATTCTTTTCTAATAACTCCCGCTATCTGTTTTAAGAAATGGGGGGTCTGAAATCTCTTAAAACTGCCTCCTGGGGGATAGGGGCACCAGTTATTTAGGGGCATACGGGGAATTTATTTGGGTTAGGAATATTTGGGTGTTGTCTTGAGTGAGCCTCTTTTAGAAGGACTTTCATAACGTGTTGGGTTAACCTGCAAACTGTGTTTTGAATGAATTGGATCATAGTTTGTTTAAGGATCAGACCTAGACAAACACAAAGTAATAACAGAATTAAAGGAATAACGTGGGAGGTATATAGGTTAAATTCTCAAAGGTATGCCACACCTCTATCCAGGGGCATCCAGGGAAAAGCACATTGACATGTAATACCCAGGGGCTCATCAAGACCATGGGAGATGAAAAGAACCCAGAGGCTCACAGGCAGGATGGACTATTCTTATGTGCTAAGATTGAATAGCTAAATCCTTTGAACTCCTGACCTGCAGTTAGATTAGGGAACCTGGCTTACTTCCCTGTGAGTATAGAACTGGTTTTCCCCTCCCCTTCTCTATTTTTTTTATTTCACTTAAATTTTCATTTTTTTAATTTTTTTCCTTTTTTATTAAATCATAACTGTGCACATTAATGCATTTATGGAGTACAATGTGCTGATCGTATATACCAGTTGGAATGTTTACATCAAACTGGTTAACATAACATTCACCTCACTTATTTAATTATTGTGTTTAGACATTTATTCTCTACTATTAAAATATATGACAGGTACCCTTGCAATATGCACAATAGATGAGGTCCCACCAATTACCCTCCTGCTACCCATCCACCTCCCTCCTCTCCCCTCACCCTCCTCTTCTCTCCTTCTTTCTGGTCTATAATTGTATTATATCTGTATATGTCTGGGGGTGATAATATATTGATTTTATAAGAGCATTGAGTACATTAGGTATTTTTTTCCATTCTTGAGATACTTCACTAAGAAGAATAGGATCCAGGTCCATCTATGTAAACATAAAAGAAAGTCTTCATCTTTTTTATGCTGCATAATACTCCATGGTATACATATACCATAATTTGTTAATCCATTCATGGGTTGATGGGCACTTAGGCTGCTTCCATGACTTGATGATTATGAATTGAGCTGCAATTAACATTCTGGTACAAATGTCTTTGTTGCAAAGTTATTTTTGGTCATCTGGATATATACCTAGTAGAGGATTTGCAGGATTGAATGGAAGATCTACTTTTAATTCCTTAAGTGTTCTCCAAACTTCTCTCCAGAAAGGATATATTAGTTTGCATTCCCACAAGCAGTGCAGAATTGTTCCCTTCTCTCCCCATCCATGCCAACATCTGCAGTTTTGGGATTTTGCCATGTGGGGTATTCTTACTGGAGGTAGATGATACCTCAAAGTGATTTGCATTTCTCTGATGATTAAACATGATGAGCACTTTTTCATGTGTCTGTAGGCCATCTGTCTGTCTTCTGCAGAGAAACTTCTGTTCAAGTCTCTTGCCCACAATGAAATTGGATCACTTGTTTTTTTCTTATTAATAAGTTTGAGTTCCCTGTGGAATATGGTTGTCAAATCTTTGTCAGAAACATAACCTGCAAATATCCTCTCCTATACTGAGGGATATCTGCTTGCTTTACTTACTGTGTTCTTGGCTGTGCAGAAGCTTTTTAGTTTGATCATATCCCAGTAATGTATTTTTGGTGTTGCTTCAATTACCTAGGGGGTCCTCCTCATAATTCTCCCAGGCCAATTTCTTCAAGTGTTTCCCCTACACTCTCTCCAAGAATATTTATAGTTTCATGTCTTAAGTTTCAATCTTTTATCCAGTGAAAGTCAATTTTTGTTAATGGTTAAAGTTGTGGGTCCAGTTTCAGTCTTCTACAAGTCGCCAGCCAATTCACCCAGCACCATTTGTTAAATGGGGAATCTTTTCCCCAATTTATGTTTTTTGTTTTTTTGTTTGTTTTGTTTTGTTGTGTTTTTTTTTTTTTTTTTTTGCTTTTTTTCAGTTTTTTTTTTTTTTTTTAAATTAAATCATACCTATGTACATTGGTATGATCATGGGGCATCATACACTAGTTTTACAGACCGGTTGACACATTTATATCACACTGGTTAACATAGCCTTCCTGGCAATTTCACAGTTATTGTGTTGAGACATTTACATTCTTTTGATAGGCTTATCAAACATCAAATGATGATAAGTATCTGGGTTCATCTTTTGATTCTCTATTCTGTTCCATACAGCTACCTCTCTATTTTTGTGCCAGTACCATGCTGTTTTGATCACTATCGATTTATACTACAGTCTGAAGTCTGGTAGCATGATTCCTCCTGATTTGTTTTATTCATGAGCAATGTCTTGAATATTTGAGGTATTTTATGATTCTATATAAAACAAATACTATTTTTTCCAGTTCTTTAGAATATGACAGTGGTTTTTTAATGGGGTTTGCATTAAATTTGTAGATTGGTTTGGGTAGTATGGACATTTTAATAATGTTGGTTCTTCCCAGCCATAAGCATGGTACTTTTTCCCAATTTGTTAACATCTTCAGATATTTCTTTTCTAAGAATATCATAGTTCACTTTATAGAGATCTTTCACATCCTGTGTTAGGTAAATTCCCAAATATTTCATCTTTTTTGGCACTAATGTAAAAGGAATAGAATCTGTGACTGTTTTTTTGGCTTGACAATTGTTGGCATATATAAAAGCTACTGGTTTGTGAGTATTGATTTTGTATCCTGAGACACTGCTGTATTCCTTGATCACTTCTAACAGTTATGTAGTTGAGTCCTTGGGGATTGTCAGGTATAAACTCATATCATCTGTGAAGTGTGATAGTTTGATCTCCTTTGACCCTATTTGGATACAATTGATCATCTCTTCTTGCCTGATTGCAATGGCTAAGACTTGCATTACAATGTTAAAAAGCAGTGAAGATAATGGGCAACCTCATCTGTTTCCTGATCTGAGTGAAAATGTTCTCAATTTTACTCCATTCAAGTCTATATTGGCTGTGGGTTTGATGTCCCCTATCAGTTAAAGAAATGTCCCTTCAATGCCTATTTTATTTAGTGTTCTAATCATGAAAGGATGCTGGATATTATCAAAAGCTTTTTCTGCATCAATTGAGGGAATCATAAGGTCTTTATTTTCTTATTTTGTTTATGTGATGTATTAAATTTGTAGATTGATGTATATTGAACAAACTTTGACACCCTGGGATAAAACTAACTTGGTCATTGTGCATAATTTGAAGTGTTGCTGTATTCTGTTTGCTAGGATCTTATTGAATATTTTTCCATCTATATTCATTAAAGAGTTTGGTCTATAATTTTCGTTCCTTATTGGGTCTTTTCCTGGTTTGGGGATCAGGGTGATATTTGCTTCATAGAATGATTTGGGAAGTAGTCTTTCTTTTTCTATTTTTTGGAAAAGGTTATGTAATATAGGTATTAATTCCTCTTTAAAGTGTTGGTAGAATTCTGATGTGAAGCTTGGTCCTGGACTTTTCTTTTTTGGGAGAATTTCATATAGTTGATTTTATTTCAGTACTTGATATAGGTCTAATCAACATTTCCAATTCTTTCTGGCTGAGTCTAGGAACATGCCATACTTCTATGTATTGGTCTCTTTCAGATTTTCATATTTCTGAGAATATAGTTTTTTACAGTATTCACTCAGGCTTTTTTGAATTTCTGAGGTGTCTGTTGTTATTTTGCCTTTGTCATTTCTGATTGAAGATATTAGGGATTTTACCCTTCTGCTTCTGTTTAGGTTAGTCAAAATTTTATCAATTTTGTTAATCTTAAAAAAAAAACTTTTTGATTTTTTGATGTTTTGAATAATTCTTTTGTTTTCAATTTCATTTAATTCTGCTCTAATTTTTTTTTTTTTTCATCTTTTGAGTTTGGGGGTGGAATTTTTTTCCTTTTCCAGTTGCTTGAGATGTCCCATTAAGTTGCTGACTTCCTCTCTGTCTGTTCTCTTTAGAAAGACTTGAAATGCTATAAATTTCCCTCTTTGGACTGTCTTCACAGTATCCCACAGGTTCTGAAAATTTATGTCTTCATTATCATTTTGTTCCAAAAATTTGGTAATTTCCTTCTTAATCTCATCTATTACCCAACTGTCATTCAGCATAAGATTGTTAAGTTTCCATGTCTTTGTAGCAATATAAAGATTCCTGTAGTTATTAAGTTCAAGTTTTATTCCATTATGGTCTGAGAAATTACAAAGAATAATTTCTATTCTTTTAAATTTCCTGAACTTAGGCTTTTGACATAAAATGTGATGAATTTTGGAGGAAGTTCCATGGGCTTATGAGAATAATGTGCATTCAGTTTTGTTGGGATAAAATGTTCTGTAGATGTCTGTTAAGTCCATTTGTTCTAGGGTCATGTTTAGGTCTAAAATTTCTTTCCTTAGTTTATTCTAGGAGAATCTATCCAGCACTGCCAAAGGGGTGTTAAAGTCTTTGATAATTATGGTGCTGGGAGATATCAAATCATTATCATTCATGTCAATTAGGGTCTCTTTTATAAATTAAAGAGCATTCTGGTTCGGTGCCTAAAGGTTAATAATAATTGAAATCTCTTCATGTTGAGTGTTTCCCTTGACAAATATGTAGTGACCATCCTTATCTTTCTTATCTTTGTTGCTTTAAAGCCTATTGTATCTGTGAATAAAATTTTAATCCCTGCTTTTTTTCTGATTTCCATTTTCCTGAATTATAGAAGACCATCCCTTCATCCTGAGTCTATTTTTATCCTTTAAGGTAAGATGAGATTCTTATATACAGAACATATGTAGTCAGAGTTTATGTATCCAGTCAGCCAACCTGTGCCTCTTTAGAAGACAATTTAAACTTGCAGTGTTTTAGGTGTCAAATTTTTCAAAAGTCCAGTGGATATTTTTAATCCTTTCACCATTGTGGAAGTTGGATTTTGATCAAAACTTTCTGAGTTAGCTTACTTTAATGGTAGTGAATTGTGCTGGTCATTGTGGAGAATGGGTCTGAGAATATCCTGGGTTTAGTTATGGCAAATTTCTTCAATGTGTGTATATCATTAAAGTATTTGATTTCTCCATCACAAATGGAACTCAGTTTAGCTGGGTACAGGATCTTGGGCTGAAAGTTGTTTTGTTTTAGGAGGTTGAAGGTTGATGACCATCCTCCTCTGGCTTAAACATTTTCAGCTAAGAGATCTGCAGTCATTCTAATATTCTTCCCTTTGTAGGTTAGGATTTTCTTATATCTGGCAACCTTCAGAACTTTCTCCTTCATGTTAACTTTTGAAAAGTTAATTACAATGTGTAAGCGATGCTTTATTTGGATTGAGTCCTGCTGGGGTTCTGAAACTGTCTGCTATCTGAATTTCAGTATCTATTAGCATGCTTGGGAAGTTCTCCTCTATTATATCTTTGAGTAGAGCATCTGTGCTATTAAGAATATCCTCTTCTCCTTCAGTAATTCCTATAAGGCAAATGTTTACCCTTTGGGAGTGGTCCCACAACTCACTCAGAGAGGGATCCATTTTTTCTCTCCACTTCTCTGCCTCTTTGAGCATTTGAGAGCATTAAAAAGCTTTGTCTTCAAATCAGAGTTCCTTTCTTCTGCTTGCTCAGTTCTGTTCCTGAGGGATACTACTGTATTACTCATATCTTTGAGGACTGAAATTTTTTGCCTCAGTATGTCAAAATCATTGGAGATTTTGTCTTTGAATTCATTGAATTCTTGAGGCAATTTTTAAATTACTCCTTGAATTTTTAATTCCAACTTTACTTTCATTCTGTTAAATTTATTTGCTATTCAAATTCTGAATTCAATTTGTGACATCTCAGCAATTTGTTTATGAATAGGATTTTCTGTTGTGTCTCCTTTGTCATTCCTTGGAGGAGTTGATCTCCTCTGATTATGCATATTGCCAGAGCTTTTCCCCTGATTCTGCCCCATGATTATTTTTCAGCATGAGGCTACAGAAGCTGGTAAGGTGAAATTGGATTGAGTGCTCCTGAAGTTGTAAATTAACCAGCCTTTTACCAAAGAGCTGGGAGTAGTGACTATAGATTTCCCCCCATGACTTTACAAAGGTTCCAATCAATACTGCAGCCTGAGACTCTTGGACGTGCTTGTTGTTATGGGGCTAGTTGGCTCTGTCTTGTATTTAGCTGGACTCTGTCCACTTCTAGTGAATCAGTGGCTGTTAGCTTAAATCTGAGCTGTGGAGAACTATAAGCAACTAAGACACCCCATCCCCACAGGCAACAGCTAGAAGAGGAGCATCAGACCCTCCCACTACAACACAACCAGGGTACAACTTTGAGGGTCCCTGGGTGATTGGCCTAGATGAAGAGTTCCAAACCAATTGTCCTAGTCAGCACAAATGCAGATCAAGTGGGAGAATTCAAAAAGTCTCCAGTAACTAGACAGGAGGAATCCACTGATGCTTAAGTGTGACTTCCTCTGGTGCTCCTTGGAGTCAGAAAGCCCACCCAGCAAAAGAGTTAGTTCCAGGGGGCTGTTTCCTTCTTCCCCACCTTGCACCAGAGTCACATCCAGACTCTGGTAACCCCGAGGGGCTGTGGCCCAGTTCCCTCCAATGAGCAAATGTACCAGGAATCTGTGCCTGCCATAGTCAAAGGGGAGTCAATGCCTCCTTGGCCAGGCTGCCACATGCTGCCACCAGCCGGCAGGGGAGCTAAAGCCTGACTAGCTTGGGTGCTACAGTGGAAACTGGGGCATGTTCCTCCTGAGTTTGTTCCAAACTAGAGTTTAACAAAGCAGCAAATGTTTTTGTCCCTCAGAGACTGCACCTCTGCCCCAGCCACACTGGTCCTCTCGTACCCCTGCAGGGTGAGGTCTGGCTCCCTCTGTCAGTCCACATATTTGAGGAGGTTTCTCTCTGAAATTTGACCCTGATGGAATCACTCTACTATGGGTGATGTTGTGTGACCCATAGTATGTGCATGTTTCCTGGCCTTGGAACATGCCTCTGTGCATGTTTCCTGGCCTTGGAACCACTTCTTGAGCCTCCGCATGGATTCCAGGGCCTCTGTGTGTGTTCCCGAGCCTCCGCTCACAGTGCAGCTTCCTGAGCCTCTGCCCACTGCCACTGATTTGAATTTTAATAGAGTCAGACTAGACACCCTCCCCCATAAAACTTTCTGGATTCACTGTTTCAATGCAGGTGCACTGCTGCAACCTATGCAATGCCCGGTCCTTGCAAAGAACCATGGACATTCTGGTCTCTGCAGGGATTGGACTTCTAGACTTACAGGCAAGGGGTGAAGGGTGGGACTGGGAGTTAAAAATGGAAGGGAAAATATTTGTTCAAATTTCATGCTGGGCAGGAGAATACCCAGGCTCACAGCCAGATCTCTCTAGAGGAGTCCCAGCCTCCAGCGACTCACTCCCATGGGGTGAGACAAAAGGTCTTCAGTTCAATACTCATAGACACTACACAGGAAGCCACTCTCTTGGAGTGGATTGACACTTTTCCTCTTTGGGATGGGTTTTGTTGCTGAAGTTTGCTTCCTTGGAGTTGCAGCTTGCCTCAGCAGAGATGACATGCAGTTATCAATCTCTCTCAGTGCAAGTCCCGACCTTCAGCTTTATTGGGTTCTTTCTGACTATTATCTCTCCCTCTGGATGGGAGCTTCTGTTGAAAGCTAGCTCCATTCGGCCATCTTCCCTCCCCCATTCCCCTCCCCCTTTCTAAATATTCTATGGGCCCTTTGCTAGAAACCTCCTACATTTTTACCTTGCCTCTCTCTCTATCCAATCTTCCTGGGAACTTAGGATTGTTTAAGTCCTATCTTTTGACATTTTTGCATTTTACATATCCACTTTTGTTAGAAATTAATAAAAGCCTTCTGAAGAAGGCAAAAAATTGCTGCATTGTCCCAATCTGTCACTGGACGTGAGATAATCTGTCTTTCTCCAGGCATTCTCAGACTCTATGTCCTAAACTGGCATAGATTATCATCATTTTCCTCAGAATTCTTTTCCCTGTCAGCTCTCAACCATGGCAGTATCCATAGGCCACAACTCTAATAGAGTAATTATAGGTAATATCCAGGGGAGCCAGCTTTGTGAGTCAAATCAAGATTTCCATATGTTTCTCTTTGCCTTTGGAGGATGGCAGTCTGATCAGCTAAATTCTAGACTGCATTTTTGACAAGTCCAGCCCAACTGACATAGAGGTATCACTATTCATGAAGGAACAAACACAAGACTACCATTTCTGCTGTGAGAAGGTCTAAGGCACATCTGTTTTGCAGGGTCATGACTACTGAAGAATCTATTTGATTTTATAGTTTTATTAGTATTGGTGATATGTTCTCTAGGCTTTCTTGTAGATCTTGGGATAATATGTAGAAAAAATGTACATAAGATCCCACATCTCTTACCCCTGCCCTGATCCCTGTAGCTATCCCCAGGGTAGTGAAAAGTGGGATCCAAATGGAAGCACTTTTGGGCCCGACATGCATTTTTATTAGAATGGGTTGAGGTTGATCAGGAGGGGCAATGTTCATAGGAGACAAATAAGCAAGAATACAGGTGCCAGGCAGCGCCTGTGGCTCAGTGAGTAGGGCACCATCCTCATATACTGAGGGTGGTGGGTTCAAACCCAGCCCTGGCTGAACTGCACAAAAAAATAGTCATGCATTGTGGTAGGTGCCTATAGTTCCAGCTTCTTGGGAGGCTGAGGCAAGAGAATCACCTAACCCAGGAGTTAGAGGTTTCTGTGAGCTGTGATGCCACAGAACTCTACCAAGGGTGATAAAGTGAGACTCTGTCTCTACAAAAAAAAAAAAAAAAAAAAAAAAAAAAAAAAGAAAACAGGTGCCGGTCCAGTTGGTGAGTAGGCAAAAATATATTTTTTTCCTATACATTTTTAACACCTCAAATAAGCCTAATATGTCCCTTTTAGAATTTTGGTGGTCTTAATATTTGAAAGCTAGTTTGAGATAAAAAAGACTGAATTTAGAATTTTGATTTAAAAATATTTTTTCTTTCATGTTTACATGGATGGAGCTGGAGCATAGTCTTCTTAGTAAAGTATCTCAAGAACGGAAGAAAAAGTATCCAATGTACTCAGCCCTACTATGAAACTAATTTATGGCTTTCACATGAAGGCTATAACCCAGTTATAACCCAAGAATAGGGAAAAGGGAGAAAGGGAGAGGAGGGAAGGGGGAGGGGTATTACACCTGTGGTGCATCTTACAAGGGTATATGTGAAACTTAGTAAATGTAGAATGTAAATGTCTTAACACAATAACTAAGAAAATGCCAGGAAGGCTATGTTAACCAGAGTGATGAAAATGTGTCAAACAGTCTATAAAACCAGTGTATGGTGCCCCATGATCACATTAATGTACACAACTATGACTGAATTAAAAAGAAATTAAAAAAAATACTTGTTCAAATAGGGTTATAAATCAAAAAGGTTTTAAAGGCAATATTGGAGTTTATATGGGTATAAACCTTCATTCTTTTAAAGTTTCTCTCAGATCAGTTACAGAAAAGGTAAATAAATAAAACAAAACACTTCTGAAGAGTAATTTTTAAATTAAAGGAAATCAGGTCATGTATTTTTATCAACAGTGAATTAATATTTCAAGAAAACTTTGTTGTTTTAACTAAATTTTGTAAATTATAGCTAACTGGATAATGTGCAAATTCCTCCATAAATTTCCTCTTATGAGTTCTATCCAACATGCACAGACAATCTTAAAACATGTTAAAAGCTTTATATTTTACCTTTTTTTTCTTAAATAACCAGTCATTCTGTTTCAGGATAAAATTTTACCATACAAGATCCTTTCTTATATAACATTATTCTCCTTTCTCTTCAATATTTCCTACCGAAATATCTTCCATTCAACTGCTTACTATAAAGTAAGTTAGTTATTCACTTAGCTAAACCAATAACTAGAATATCTTAATAGACAACAATCTTATTCTTTTATAGAGCAAAGACTTCCCAATCATAGACAGCTGAATTATTACATAGTACAAATAATTCAAACATTTTATTATTATCTTTTCAATTTAGCACAACACGACTTTAGAATTTTAAGGTATTTAAAAATGTTTTTAAACCATATCATAGGCACTGTTCCTGCTGTCTTTTCTGGTCCTCCTAAGTACCAGATGTTTACTTGGTATTAAAAATTATTGCAATGGAAAGGGCTTATCTGTGTCCTTAATTTATTTACCAGGCAGAAAATAGGATAATTGTAGGATTTAATTTCTCCAGAATATCTAGGAGACAAAGCTGGAAAATGAAAGAATGGGCCATGTAGGCTAGACTGTGCCTCGTAGCTGCCAGCCAAGGCACTAAGAATGTTTTTTTTTTTTTTTAATGTTTTATTATATGTACCTATATACTCGATTATAAGCCGAGTATTTTCAGCACAAAATTTGTGCCGAAAAACCCAAACTCGGCACAAATTTTGTGCCGAAAAAACTCGGCTTATACTTGAATATATACGGTATTCACCTAGATTTCAAAATTCAGAGGTTCAAAATTAAGAACAGAAATTTAAAGTTAAATTCAGCAAAATTCAGAAATATTATATAAGTGGCAGTTTATGATCTTAAATCATAATTCTGAATCTAAATAATTTTTTAAAAACTACCAGCTGTAGAGTAGTAAATATGGGGACAGTGACTAACTTTTTTTAAGACAACATGAATTAGGAGACATAAGGAGACAGACATTTTTAGAGAGTGAGGAAAACTCAAAGGTAGGGAGCCTCTGAACATTTTTTTATTGTGGTGGCAAAAGTTGTCAAGGTCCTGAAGGACATTTAAGTTAAAGATGTTGGTTTTAGGCTATTGAAAGTCATTATAAAGTTTGTATTGAGGCCCAGCAATGTTACAGAACTAAATAAAATTCTCAGGCTGAATATTGGGCATGAGGTCAACAGTACTTAGGTTGTAGGGAAGGATGAGGACAAGGACTTTCAGGACAGGCCAGAGGAGAGAAGATGTCCTTAATTTTAGTCTGATTATCTTCAGCAGTGATGGGAAGTCTTTAAGGAAGTCATCCTGAGAGTTAAAGAAAGTTAGGGAGTGGATTCCATGGCCCAGTAGAAAAATTTCTGGCTTAGAAGTTTGAGTTGGTGTGTAAGAGAGTGAGTGGATGTTTTCTGAAAAGGTTTGGAACAGGTGCAGTGCCTGTGGCTCAAAGGAGTAGGGCGCCAGCCCCATATGCCAGAGGTGATAGGTTCAAACCCAGCTCTGGCCAAAAACTACAAAATACAACAACAAAAAAGGTTTGGAATAATTTGACTTTTCTATTGGCTATAGCAGTGGGATAATTTAAAAATATAGTATTTATTTGGTCAGAGAAGAAAGCTCCCTTCTTCTTGTGGTAGGTTAAGAGTAAATGGATGTGTACTAAATGTAATGAGAACATGTGGAGGAAAGAAACAGGCAAACTCAATATAATTGTGATAAAGGGATTGGTTTAGTAAAGGTGCCTCATGTTTAGTAAGTAATGAAGTGTAACATAAAGGAAGTTTAAAGGGGCTAAAGGGAGTATTAGGGTGAAGAAGAAGTTTTAACTAAAGAGTTAAGTCTTAAAAAGAATGGATGGTATAGATGTCAACAGGCCAGGCAAAAGTGAATTTTCAGCTGTCTTTACCTAAAAGTGAAGTTGATGCTAAGGTGTGGAGGCAAAAAGGCCGTCCTTTAACTGATTTTTTTTTTTTTTCTAGTTGTTTGGAAAAGTATGCTATGGGAGATAATTGGTTTCTTTAGTTTGAGTAATTATCCCAAAGGAAGGGAAATTCCTGATGGCTATTAACATAGAGGAAAAAGGGTTTGGAGAGATTGGGGGAGGGGAAGGATTGTCGGTGTCGGTGTCGCCGCGCCGCCGACCAGCAGAGACGAGGACACCAACGAAGGCTTCACAAGACTTTATTGCAGGAGAGCTCGGAGCACAGCATTCTTTTCCTCCCGGGTGATTCTTCTTCTTCTCTTTGTCCTCC
>CAUYPK010143368.1:0-15564 GCA_963574355.1 Loris lydekkerianus
TTTTCTTCCATTCTTGAGATACTTTACTAAGAAGAAAATGTTCCAGCTCCATCCATGTAAACATAAAAGAGACTAAGTCTTCATCTTTTTTAAGGCTGCATAATATTCCATGGTGTACATTTACCACAATTAATCCATTTGTGGGTCAATGGGCACTTGGGCAGAAAAATTATTCCCACTTTCAATCTTTTAGCATCACAGCATTTTAAAATCAAAGCAATCTTATGTCTTGAGGGAATTATTCTAAGACATAAGGAAAAAATGATATAAATTAAAAATCACTTGACAAAATAATTTAAGTATTTATTCATTCTTATACACCAACCACATTCATTGATATTACCTGAATTTATTTATTCATATATATAATTACTGACAACTCAGATATCACTGTGCTGGATGAAGAGAACAAGAGGGAGGTCAACAAATCTCCACAATATCTTATCTTCTTATAAAGTATTTATTTATTTTCCCTTGTTTTTCAGGGCATTCCATGTCTCCAGTTTTGGTAAATCCTGAGTTTCATCTCATGAAGGAATGAGTACATTTTTTTTATTCATGACAGCCATGTACCATATCTATCATCTGATTTGAATCTAATGATTATGATGGTTGAATATCATCTTGATCTTTTGCTTAATTCTTGGTATGCTGGCACTTTTGCCAGTAACTGTTAAATCCTTGTGATGCCACATTTAATTGATTTCAAAGTCACTGTTTCCATCTCTTTCTCTCTGTGTTTCTTCCTCTCTCTCTCTCTGTCCTCACCTCACATTCATGCATGCGTTCACACACATATACTTATGAATATTCATTTATCAAATTCTTTGGTTGGTCTCTCCCATACTGCACATATGTCTTATAACAGAGGCACAGAGGGTACTACAAAACTGAGAGATAATTAACTCTTTTCCTTTCACAAAAAAAGAAAAACAAAACAGAGTGAAATTTCTTAACTAAGAATTCTAACCTAAGACTTCAGATTTTTAGTTCAATACTGTGTTAAATTATGCTACTTATTTTGAGTTTTGCACATTTTTGGCAGATTTTAACAATATGTTTTCATTTATGATCTACCATTGAATAAATTAGGCTTTTAATGTTATACATGAAATGTTTGTGGTATATGCACAATATATACCAAACATTTCAGGCCCAGCACAAAGAATATGCTCAATAAACTTTAATCAAATGAGACTATTTACTGATTTTCTATTATGAGCCAGGTATTTTCTAGGCATAAAAGATTTGATCCTTGCTTTTATTGAAATTACAATCCAATATATGGAGAATGACCTTTCAATTACTTCATAACATTTTGAAATGGAGTGAAGCGTTCTTTTCGATTTTTGCCTATTATTTTTCTTTATTGTTTTGTTTTCTTTTTCCCCAAAACATCTAACTTTTAAAATGACATTTTATAAAATATATTCCTTGTGAATTTAACATATAAAATTCTTCCTGTTTTTGAACTATCAAACTTCCTCCTAAGTTTTGATTAGTTACTCATATCTAAAAGAAGTGCTCTAATCAACCTTAAATTATACCAGGTTTCTCAAAACAGCTTTGTTACTCATGTAGTAGAAATAGGTTTTCTCCTGAGACATGATGGTGAGATTTATGATTTAACAACATAGGAAAAGCTTTATTCTGTTTGAAGATAAAAAGCTTTATTCTGCTTTAAGATAAAAAGCCTACATCAGATATGGTGGCTCACACCTGTAATCCTAGCACTCTGGGAGGCTGAGGTGGGTGCATTGCTTGAGCTCACAGGTTCGATACCAGCCTGAGCAAAAGCGAAATGCCATCTCTACTAAAAATAGAAAAACTGAAGCAAAAAGATCACCTGAGCCCAAGTTGAAGGTTACCGTGAGCTACAATGCCCATTTGCTACTGACTTAACCTCCTTTCCTGGCCAAGAAAAGGATATCCTGAAATCTGCTTTGCAAAACAGTAAAGAAGGGTCAGTATAAGATGTACACAAAGTATTTAACATAGCCTGCAGAACATGAAGAGCTCAACAGGTGCTAGTTATCATCATTCGAAATCACTAAATAGGCCCAGTGTGGGGGCTCTACCTAGGGCAACAGCTTGAGACTCTGTATAAAAAAAAAAAAAAGATAAAAAGACTTATTTTTTTATTTTAAATAAAATGTTTATTAAAATTTCTAGATAGTCAAATATCAAACATCCCAAGTTCCAGCTAAGGCATTAATAGTATAATAATTACCCATAATTTCTTGTTAATACAGCATGGTTTCCTGTCAAGACTTACAGTTAAATCTCCATGTCTAATTACCTTTGAGTTTCTCTAAAAACAAAAATGTTAAGCTAAGTAATGAGATTGTCCTTTCCCATCATTTGTCAGCTTTTTACTGACTTACCTATCTGCCTACAGAAGCTGGCTGTGACCCATCTTACACAGATCACCGAACACTCATCAAATAGTAATAACTTTGGCTTTTTAGAACCAGAAGCTTAGAGATAAAAGAATCTGAATCTCATTACAAACTGCCTGAACTATCCATCTTATCAGATCAAAGCCAATTTTACATAGCAGACAACAAGTTATAAATAGAAAAGCCACAAACTCTTGGTTTGGTGTCTTTTCCTGGGAAATCATGCTGTAAACAAAATCTTCATATTCATCTTCAGTAGCTCATAGTAATTCCATACTCTTTTTTACTCTTGTTTATATAATGCCCTTGCTGAATAATCTTCCTACTTCAGAGGCATTTTTGCCTTTAACACTGTATGATAGTTTATAGTCTGTTCGCATCAAACTGGGGTGGAACAAAATTTGTCCCTTTTTTACATAGAAAGAGAGTCACATTTGGTACTAATAGGTGAAAATTTAAAATGAGAATGCCAGCTCTCAGAGTATGAAGAAATATTTAAGGAATTATTATGAGACAGAGGTTCAAATTTAATAAGTCTGATGTAGACATACCTACTATAGTGAGCCACTCAGAACAAGAGACTCACAAACTGTTTACTTATGACAAAAAAAATGATGAGAATTTCCATAGCAGCAATTTATTTCTTGAGCATGCCATAGTCCATTGATCAACCAAGATCTCAAGATTTTACTTTTTATATTTACAAAAGAGATCAGATTCTTTCTTTTGAGACTATGCAATTCCAAGAGGACAAGAATCATGTCTATTTTATTTATTACAGTATGCCCTATATCTAGAATAATGTTCAGTACATGGTAGCGCCTAAATAAGCTCTCGTTTTATCCACAAAAATTTTTTTCACTCATCCCTCCCATTCCTGGACAGTATATTTCCAGAATGTGATTAAAATACTTAAAATAGGACAATTTACTGAGAAGTTTCTGGATTCTGAAGGCAGTCTAATTTAAATTTCAAATTCCTGTATATAATATTGACAATTTACAGAACTTAATTAGGTCTTATTCTCTTGCCGAAAACAGCACCAAGTAGGTATTCAATAAATTGTAACTATTAGTACTATTATTTGATAATTTTTTTTAAAAAATGGAATAGATGGGAAGCAAGTTCCCGGAGCAGCCTGTGTTTCCTTTTCCCTGTGACTTTCTCTATGTATTCCCCCAAGAGGATGATATCTGAGAGCAACTTTTCAAACTCCTTTTGATATCCCCCTCTCCTTTAAGTAGTTAGAAGTAGTACTGTTGTAATTGTTTTTATTCTTGTCTGTGACTACAATTCTTTTGACCTTGTTCATTGGCTTTCTCTTTCCTTGACACTTAAACGTGAATAGTGGCTAATTTATTATTCAGTCAAAAGTTCCCTTTCTTGTAAGGATTTGGAAGTTATATAGTTACTATTATAGACGTACAATATGTCAAGCACTGTCCTAAATTATTATTTCATATAATCCTCATGTTAACCCTGGGAGGTGGGTATGATCATGGCCCTCCTAGCCCTCAATTTACAGAGGAAGCTACTGAGACAAAAAAAAAAAAAGTGGCACCTGTGGCTCACAGGAGTAGGGCGCAGGCCCCATATGCCAGAGGTGGTGGGTTCAAGCCCAGCCCTGGCCAAAAAAACTGCAAAAAAAAAAAAAAAAAAGATAGCCCATATTCACAAAAACGAGTAAATAGAGGAGTTAGAATTCAAACCAGGTAGCCTTGCTCCAAACTATGGCTCTTAGCTACTAAACTAGAGGTTACCTCCAAGAACTTAGATAAAGGAAAAGGATCAGTTTCTGAGATTAAACCCTAAGACTGAAATAATAGATCAGAGAATAAATATAAAAAATCATCTGGAAAAGAAAAAATGAAAGAAGGAAGGGAAGAAAAGAAAGGAGAAAAGGGGAAAAGAAGGAAAGAAATGACTTTTAGAATATGGCACATGACTGCTGTACACTTTTTTTTATTAAAGCCGGAATGAAAGTCATTAGATAAGAAAGCATTTAAAAAAGAGTTACAGGTAGAAATACTAACAGGCACCAATTTTCAGTTTAATTGGCTGGCCCTCACATATGATAGATATATCAAGCTATTTTAACCAGATGCTATTAGACATTTTATTTATATTCTTTAGAGTTTAACTGCCTGGATATGAATACTAGTTTCACCACATATTACTAATATGATAACTGACTTAGCTACCTAAAGTTGACTATTTTTATATATGTGGGACCAAAAATAGTATGTAACCCATATAGATGTTGTGAGAATTAAATTATATAATGTGTGTAAAGCATTCAGGATGGTGCCTGGAACATGCATGTAGAAAGCACTCAATCAGCTTTATTCTCTTATATTCTTTTGCCTCTAAAGACTATAAACTTTAACCTAAAATCAATGGATGCTAATAAGGATTTTTAAACAAAGGAATAACTTGATCAGGTTTTTATTTTACAAAAACCATGCAAATAACAAAATAATACAAGTGTAAGGGGTTATCAATCTAAATTAATGACACACCTTAGCAAAAATTTTGAAGTAGATTATTATTTTTCAGATATGTGTAAATGAATAAAATTAATAATAGATTCTTTATAAACAGATCAGAATTATTTAAAATTAGCATATGGCTTACAATTTTTTTTTTAATAAAATGGCTTTCTACTGTTAAACATCTCCTTTCTAATGGGAACTTTAGTCTGATTCTGTCTGAACTTTGTATTTCAGACAAAGTCTTGAAATCAAAATAAATATGGCTTCACTATTTGCAGTTGCCTGGTGTTGAAATTTTGACAGGCTGCCACACTTTCTCACTGTCTGTGTTTACTCTCTATCAAGTTTCCCACGTGGACTTCAACTTAAGTAACATCTTCTCAAGGTAGTCTTCACTGACTACTCCAGATCCCAAGTGTTCTTTAATTTTCCCACATATTTCAAAAGTATTTATATTCTGGGCCATTCCTTTATTTACTAATTCAGACAACAAATATTTGACTACTAACTGTGCTCGAAGCACTAAATAATACTGCAATATTCAAAGCGAGACACAATAAGCTACTGAACTAGAGCAATGAAAGTGATTGTCTTAAGTCTGTTTTGTGTTGTTATAAAGCAATACCTAAAACTGGGTAATTTGTTTTGTTTTGTTTTTTAAAGAGGTTTATTTGGCTCATGGTTCTACCAGCTGTTAAAGAAGCATGGCACCAGTATCGGCTGCTGGTGAGAATTTCACAGAGCTTGTAATCAAGGCAGATGGTGGAAGGGGAGCAGGCATGTCACATGGCAAGAAAAGGAGCAAGAGAGAGAGAGTGGAAAGAAGGCCCACTCTTTTAAACAACCAGCTCTCATGTGAACTAACAGAGTGGGAATTCATTACCAGGAGAGGGCACCAAGCCATTCTTGAAGGGTATGCCTCCCAACCCAAACACCTCTTACCAGCCCCACTTCCAACATTGGAAATTAAATTTCAACATAAGATTTGGAGGTGACAAGAATCCAAACTATAACAGGGATAGTGTGTTCAAGCACTCAATATAAAAACTATAAGATCAGAGCCAGCATAATTTAGCACATTCTATATACTCTCTTACAATGTTTACTATTGCCTCAAGAGCATCAATAATGTCTTCTCAATCAGATTGTAAACACCTATCTAGAACCAGACACTAGGTCTTCAATTCTTTCAAACACTCAGCATAGTATGGCACTAAGTAGATATAGTATTTAATAAATAATTGTTGACTGAACAAGAATGTACACAGATGCAATTTAAGGAGAGATAATTCTCTTTAGAAGACAATGGGGTAGAATATTAAAAACTTCTTATTGGGTTCTTAAATTTAAAAAATGGCATCTATTCCTCATAGCTAATCATTTTTTTTCCTTTATCTTACCTAAGGTTTATTTCAAAACTCACTCTTCTGTACTTTATCTGAAATTAATAATAAATCTGTGATTTGTGCATATAAGAATCAAAAGTTTCAACTGGGGACAGTAGCTAATACCTGTAATCCTAACACTTTGGGAGTCCAGGGCAGGAGGATGGCTTGTGGTCAGGAGTTGAAGACCAGACAGGGGAGCAGGTAAACCCTGTCTCCACAAAAAATTAAAAATTAGCCAGGTGTTGTGGTACACACCTGTAGGTAGCACATGGGAGCCTGAGGCAAAAGGATTGCTTGAACCCAAGAGTTTGAGGTTGCATTTAGCTATGATCATGCCACTGCACTCTAACCCAGGAAACAAAGCAGGACCCTGTCATAAATGTCTTAGCACAATAACTAAAGAAAATGCCAGGAAGGCTATGTTAACCAGTGTGATGAAAATGTGTCAAACGGTCTATGAAACTAGTGTATAGTGCCCCATGATCACATTAATGTACACAGCTATAATTTAATAAAAAACAAAAAAGAAAGAAAAGAAAAGAAAAAAAGCCTTATTTGTCCTCAGACTGTGCATAGATGTTGTTATCACACTAATAATTCACACAGTCTCATGAAGATGGCTTTTAACCTGATGTCACAATGAGATTCTAAAGTCCATTTTAGAATCTGTTTAATGAATAAATCCTGGAGCTCAACATAGTTCAGTGATGGGTTGTTCTTTAGAGCAGAGCAAGATGGCAAACCAGAAAGGTTGTTCAGCCAAGTTCTCCTAGTACAACTGATGAACAGGAGAAATACAGGCTATGCCTGGCACAGAGACCTTGCCTGGTGCTGTGACTTGGGGGAGGAAGCAATGTGACATGGTGCTGGATACAGTGCAGGAACCGGAGCTGCAGAGACCTAACAGTAGGCAAATTTTTTGCAAGCCAGAGGGAGCAACAGGCTCTGCCATGGAAGTCCAGGATGGGAGAAAGCATTTTCACAGTTTTCAGTTCTCAGGGGAAGCTGCACTGAGTGGAAAGCCTGGAAGAGTGGGTGTACTGGAACAGTGATTAGCAGCCAGATTTCAGGACTAGTCAGAGCAGATTTGCCACTGCTATGGGAGAGGTAAAGACAGCCATAATGCAAAGGGCGTGGCAGCCAGGAGGTGGCCATTGTGGGAAGGTGGGGAGGGTGGGCCTACTAAAGGGGCACAGCCTTCTTTGTTCCACCTGCTGGGATCACACCTCCAACTTGTATAGGCTCAGGGACTCCCGCACCCCGCAGGAACTGTTGTCTGGAAGCATGGTGAGACCTGCCTCTGAAGGATTCTGGAGAGCTTTGAGACCCCAACCTGGTGGAGTCTGAATGCTGAGGAAATAATTAGGTAATCACCAAGGACAATTAAGTTGGGATACTGGTCTATGCCTGGGAACTAGGGAGAAGTTAACAGGTATGTTGTCTGTCCCCTAAAGCTACCGAACTAAATGGTGTCCTGGCAGTATATTACAACATAAAAATATTCCTACTAAAGTCCCTTCTGCCATGTGTATATATATATATGTGTGTGTGTGTGTGTGTGTGTGTGTATAATGCTTTTATATATGTATATATATAACTTTTTAATTTTTTTCTTCTTTTCATTGTTGTTAGAATTTTTTCTTTTTTTTTTCCCCACATTCATTTATTTGTTGCTGAGGTTGCTTATTTTTGGTTATTAGAGCTTTTTGTTATGTTGCTAATTTGTTTGGCTGGTTCCATTTTACTTTCATCAAGAGCAAGGGCTCCTGTATTTTTTGGTTACAGTATTTTAACCTCATTTATTCTCTATCCCTATTTCATCCTCTACATTCTCTCTTTGGATAGAGACTTTTCTACCTTTCTGGTCTCATCCACATAAATCACTTATGCAACAGATATTTCCTCCCTTTTTTTTTTTTTTTTTTTTTTTACTTTCCCCTTTATTTCTTTACCCCACTTCCCTCTCTCTCTTCTATTTAATACAATGTTATTTTTAATTTCCTTTATCTATTCTTATTTTAATATTCTTTCTTTCTTTTTTCATTTTTTGCTGAGAGCTGGGATGACACAGCTGTGGTCTGGAAGGTAGGCCACAGCAGTAGTCTGGCTCAAGGAGGCTAAGAGACCTTTCTACCTTTGGCCCTAGGAAGAAAGTATTGGCAAGAGCATGCTGCAGAATTTTTCTATTTCATTTTCCTCCTTACTAAATTTTTCCTTCCTGTTTTTTGTTTTTGCTCTTTTTCTTCTCTTCCTATTTTTGGCAAAGGAAGTGTATGGCGCCACTCAGGTTGTTAAGGAGTGCCAGATTTTGAGGATTTCATCCAGTCCAGATCCTCAAAATCCTTGACTTACAGGGATGGCCTTAGCATGGTGCTGATCAATACCATTTATTCCATCACTCTCATCCTCTCTTCCTATCTCCTGTTCTTCAAGTCTCATCCATTCCCTTTATTGTCTTATCATCCATATTTTAAATTCTTCAATATTCAAAGAAAAATTTCTATTTTTTTCCTTCCCCTTTTTTCCTCTTTCTTTTTTCTTTTCTTTTACTCTTTCCTTATTTTTTCCTTCTTCTTTCTTTTTCTCTTGTTTCTCCCTGCTCTCCCTTTACCGTTCTGCTCCTTTTGGCCTCATAACAAGAGGTCTCTTCATCACATAAACTGAGACAAGGTAATCTGAAGCAAAGGAGAAAGTGACAAGGAAAAAGGAGTACAGGGAGATAAACATGAAGAAAGTACACATGAGGAGGAACTAACAGAAAAATTTAGCCACCATGAAAAACCAAAATAGAGCAACTCCTCCAAGGGACAACAAGGCACCTTTTACAGAAAACTCTTCCTATAAAGAATTAATGGGTTTGACAGAAAACGAATTTAAAATATGGGTGATAAAGACAATAAATGGAATGGATGAGAAAATGGAAAGACAGAACCAAAAGTTAGACAAGAAATACACAGAATATAGAAAGGATTTGGCAGAGCTTAGGGAAATGAAGGAGACAATCAGAGAGTATAAAGATTCATTAGAAAGTATCAAAAATAGATTAGATGATGGGGAAGAAAGAACATCAGACCTAGAGGATAAAGTGCTCGAGTTAACCCAGGTAGTTACAGAGGCAGAAAAGAAGAGAGAAAAAACAGAATAGGCACTTAGAGAACTATGAGACTCCATAAAGCATTCAAACATATGAATAATAGGAATCCCTGAAGGGGAAGAAGGTTGACCAAAGGTATGGAAGCCCTACTGTAGGCTATCATAAATGAAAATGTCCCAAGTTTTAATAAAGATCCTGACACACTTCTTTCAGATGGATATTGAACGCCAGGTCATCTCAACTCTAACAAAGTTTCTCCAAGACACATTGTAAAGAACCTATCCAAAGTCAAGATGAAGGAGAAAATTCTGCAAATAGCTAGGAATAAGCACCAACTGTCCTACAGAGGCAAAGTCATTAGGATGACAGCAGACTTTTCAACTGAAACTTTCCAAGCCAGAAGAGCATGTCCATCTACCCTCAATATCATTAAACAAATAATTTTCAGCCCATAATTCTGTATCCCATTAAACTATGCTGAAAAAATTATAGAGAAATCACATCTTTTGCATCTATACAAGCACTGAGGAAATTCGCCACAATAAGTCCAGCACTGTAGGAAATATTTAGATCTGTTCTCAACACTGAACACCACAATGGAGGTGAACATTTTGTTGGAGTTGAGTTCTACTTTTATAGCCTTGTAGTCTGAGAAGACACAAGGTATCATTTCTATTCATTTAATTTTGCTGAGGTTTGATTTGTATCCTAGGATATGATCTGTTTTGGATTATGTGTCATGGGCTAATGAGAAAAAAGTATATTCATTTGCTTTAAGATGTTGTGTTCTGTATATGTCTATTAATCCCTTTGTTCTAGGGTCACATTTAAGTCCTTCATATCTTTGTTTAGTTTCTGTATAGAGGATTTATCCAGTTCTGTTGGAGAGGCATTAAAGTCCCTAGCTATTATGGTGTTATGGGATATCATATTGCTCAGACTCCTCAAAGTCTTTTTTTTTTTTTTTTTCTAAAACCAAAATTAGGTCTTTATTTTATTTTATTTTATTAAATCATAGCTGCATACATTAGTGCAGTCAAGGGTTACAATGTGCTGGTTTCATATACAATCTGAAATATTTCCATCAAACTGTTTAACATAGCCTTCATGGCATTTTCTTAGTTACTGTATGAAGACATTTGTATTCTGCATTTAGTAAGTTTTGCCTGTACCCATTCTAAGATGCACTGTAGGTGTGGCCCAACCAATTACCCTCCCTTCACTCCAACCTCCCCCCTCTTCTCCCCTCCCTTGGCACTTTCCCCATATTCTTGTGCTATAGTTGGGTTATAACCTTCATATGAAAGCTATAGATTAGCTTCATAATAGGGCTGAGTACATTGGATACTTTTTCTTCCATTCTTGAGATACTTTGCTAAGAAAAATATGTTCCAGCAAGGTCTTTTTTATAAATCCGGGAGCATGTAAGTTTTGTGATAAATATTTAAAATTGGGATATCTTCTTGATGTATAAAGTTTTCATTTTTGCCTTCCTTAACTTTAGTTGCTTTGAATCCACTTGTATCTGAAAATAAGAAAATTTATTGCTTTAGATGCCTACATCTGATAAGCAGAAAGAGAGTGCATTAATAAACTCATAAGCCATCTTATGGAAGTGAAAAAAGAAGAACAATCTAAACCTAAACTCAGCAGAAGAACAGAAATAACCAAAATTAAATCAGAGATTTATGAACTTAAAAACAAAAAAAAATCATTCAGAAAATTAATGAAACAAAAAGTTGTTTTTCTAAAAAATAAATAAAATAGAATAAACCTTTGGCCAGACTAACTAGAAACAGAAAAGTAAAAATCTCTAGTAACCTCAATCAGGAACAATAAAGGGGGAAATAACAACAGATGCCACAGAGATAAAATTAATTATCTCTGAATACTATAGAAACTCTACACCCAGAAATTTGATAATGTGGAGGAAATGAATCAATACTTGGAATCACACTTTCTCTCTAGACTTAATCAAGAAGAAATAGATCTCTTGAATAGACCAATTTCAAGCACTGAGATCAAAGAAACAATAAAAAAAAAAAAAAAAATCTCCCAACCCCCCCCCCAAAAAAAAAAGGCCCTGGGCCAGATAGCTTCACATCAGCATTCTATCAAACCTTCAAAGAAGAGCTTATTCAATTCTATAGAAACTATTCCAAAAAATTAAGAACAAAGGAATCTTCCCCAACATATTCTATGAAGCAAACATCACCCTGGTACAGGAAAACACCCAACCAAAAAGGAGAACTTCAGATCAATTTCACTAATGAATATAGAAGCAAAAATTCTCAGTAAAACTCTAGTGAAAAGATTATAGTTTCTCATTTAAAAAGTCATACATCAAGATCAAGTAGGTTTCATCTCCAGGATAAAAGACTGGCTTAACATACACAAGTCCATAAACATAATTCACCAAATCAACAGAAGCAAAAACAAACACCATATGATCCCCTCAATAGATGCAGAAAAAGAATTCAGTAAACTTCAACATCCTTTTCTAATTAGAACTCTGAAATATATAGGCATAGGTGGAAAATTTCTTAAACTGATCAAAGCCATCTAAAACAAAACCAAAGCTAATATTATATTGAATTGAGTAAAACTGAAAGCTTTTCTGCTCAAAACTGGAAGAAGACAAGGTTGTCCTCTATCACCACTACATTCAACATAGTGCTGGAAGTTCTAGCCAATACCATCAAACAAAAGAAGGTAATAAAGGGCATACAAATGGAGGGAAGAGAAGATGAGACTCTCCCTGTAGGCTGACGATATGATCTTATACTTAAAGAACCACTAAAACCCAACCATAAGACTACTGGAAGTGATAAAAAATACAGTAATGTCTTAGTATATAAAAACAATGTCCACAAATCAGTAGCCTTTTGTATATGCCAATAACAGCCAAGATGAGATGCTAATCAAGGACACAATTCCCTTCACAGTAGCTTCAAAGAAAATGAAATACCTAGGAATATACCTAACAAAAGAGGTGAAGAAACACTATAAAGAAAATTACAAAACCGTAAGAAAAGAAATAGCAGACAATATTAACAAATGGAAGAACCATGCTGATGGCTGGAAAGAATCAACATTGTTAAAATGTTTACACTTCCCAAAGCAATCTAAGAGTCAATGTAATCCCCATTAAAATATCAACATCATACTTTCAAGATTTGGAAAAAATAATTCTTCATTTTATATGGAACCAGATAAAACCCCGTATAGCTAAGGCAATTCTTAGTAATAAAAACAAGGCCAGGGGCTTCAGCCTACCAAACTTTAGGCTATACTGCAAGGCCATAGTGATCAAAACAGCATGGTATTTGCACAAAAAAAGAGACATATACCTCTAGAACCAAATAGAAAGCCATGAGATGAAACTAATATCTTACAGCCACCTGATCTTTGATAAACCAAACCAGAATATAAACTGGGGGAAGGGGGGGAAATCCCTATTCAACAAATGGTGCTGGGAGAACTGGATAGCTACATGTAAAATATTGAAACAGGACCTGTACCATTCTCCACTCACTAAAATTGATTCAAGATGAATAAAAGGTCTAGCCTAAGACATAAAACAATAAAAATCCTTGAAGAATGTGTGGGAAAAACACTTAAGTTATTGGACTGGGGAAAGACTTTATGAAGAAGACTCCAGTGGCAATTGCAACAACAACAAAAATAAACAAATGGGACTTAATTAAACTGAATAGCTTCTGAACAGCTAAGTAAACAACAACCAAAACAAACAGACAACCTTCAGAATGGAAAAGGCTATTTGCATATTATGAATCAGCCAAGAGTTTAATAACTAGGATCTACAGAGAACTCAAATTAAGCAACAAAAAAATGAGCCAATAATTCCTTATATCAATGGGAAAGAGACACAATAGAACCTTCTCCAAAGAAGATAGACAAATGGCTAACAAACATATAAAAAAATGCTCATTGTCCCTAATTATCAGAGAAATGCAAATCAAAACCACCATGAGATATCACCTAACCCTAGTGAGAATGGCCCACATCACCAAATCTCAAAGTTGCAGATGTTGGTGTGGCTGTGAAGAAAAGGGCACAGTTTTACACTGCTGGTGGGACTGCCAACTAATATAACCTTTTTGGACTGAAGTCAAGAGAATCCTCAAAGAACTCAAACTAGATCTCTGTTTTGATCCTACAATCCCATTACTGGGCATCTACCCAGAAGACAAAAAATCATTTTATCATAAGGACATTTGCACTAGACTGTTAATTGATGCTCAATTTACAATTGCCAGATTGTGGAAAAAACCTAAATGACCACCAATCTAGGAATGGATTAACAAGCTGTGGTATATGTATACCATGGAATACTATTCAGCCTCTAAAATAGATGGTGACTTTACATCTTTTGAATTAACCTGGATGGAGTTGAAACACATTATTCTTAGTAAAGCATCACAAGAATGGAGAAGCAAGAATCCAATGTACTCAAGTCTGATATGAGGACAATTGATGCTAGTACATAGTGGTGGGTGGGGGGATGGAGGAGACAGAGGGAATGAGGGAGAGTCACAGTGTAGAACACACCTCTTGGAGAAGGAACACAATTATCTGAGGGACTTTACCTAACAAATGTAAGCAGTGTAACCTGGTTCTTTGTAGCCTGAATGAATCCCCAACAATAAAAAATAATAAAATAAAATAAAATAAAATAAAATAAAAATTTTCTTTAAATCACAAAAAAGATGTGTGGTTAGCATTAGATGAACAGAATGAATCCTCTTACTCAACATATGTCTTCACCCTATAAAATTCTACCAAATGCCCAAGTATCAATATAAGCAGATTAATTTTTAGCCTACTTTTCTCCAAGCAATTAACAAAAAACAAACTGTAAGTTCTCAACCTCAAAGAGGAAGATAATTGTTCTTTTCAGAGGAGAGAGCAAGATGAGAACAGAAAAAACTGGTAAAATCTATATCATTTTAAAACAAAACTAATCATTATGATTTGTTCAAGAAATATTTAATTGCTTATACACATGCTGTGCTGAGCACTGTGGGATAAACAAAGATCAATAAGACATAGAACCTGCCCTTAGCACATCACAGTCAACTAAAGGTGATATGTACAATAAATAATTGCTTAATGTATTCCTCTACTATAACTAGGGAGGTGACAGATTAGGGCCCAGGGGTCCTCAAACTTTTTAAACAGGGGGCCAGTTCACTGTCCCTCGGACGGTTGGAAGGCCAGACTATAGGTTAAAAAACAAACTATGAACAAATTCCTATGCACACTGCACATATCTTATTTTGAAGTAAAAAAACAAAATGGAAACAAATACAATCACACTGCCTCATGTGACCTGCAGGCCGCAGTTTGAGGACCCCTGGTCATTAGGCAATCTTCTTCACTAATAAGAGACATGGGATGACAGAGACATATCGTGGGGGAGGGAGAAACAAAATGAAGAGAATGATTCAAAAATGACTTTTCAACTAGAGTGGGTAGGAGTAATACAGGGAAGTAAAGTATGCTACAGCACAAAAAAGGAGAAGGTGCTCCTACCACACACAAAAGAAAGACAGACTTGAGTGATGAAACTGGTAGCATCTTCAAAGCTACCATGAGGAAAAATGTTTTATATAACTAAGTATTATTTAGTTAGATGGATAAAGTCCTTCCCAACTCAAAGATCCTGTGGTACAATTTTTAACAAAATTTTCAGCAGTTTCAAATAATCAGTTCAGAAAACGAGTTTTTCAATAACAGAATGCAGTATAGTGTAACAATTCAGGGTGTAGGTTATAATGTCTGAAAAACAAAGCAGGAGAAATTACGCTGCCAGACCTCAGACTATACTATAAATCAATAGTGATCAAAACAGCATGGTACTGGCACAAAAACAGAGAGAAAGATATATGGAACAGAATAGAGAACCAAGAAATGAACCCAGCTACTTACTGTTATTTGATATTTGACAAGCCGATTAAAAACATTCAGTTGGGAAAAGATTCCCTATTTAACAAATGGTGCTGGGTGAACTGGCTGGCGACCTGTAGAAGACTGAAACTAGACCCACACCTTTCACCTTTAACTAAGATAGACTCTCACTGGATTAAAGATTTAAACTTAAGACATAAAATTATAAAATACTAGAAGAAAGCACAGGGAAAACTCTTGAAGGAATCAGCCTAGGTGAA